>CABHPR010145391.1:0-21293 GCA_902168415.1 Peromyscus melanophrys
CATCTGAAGTCCGTAGTGTCAGACTGAGTCTTTAACATGTCTCCCCTATTCTCTGTCACCTACAGCCATTCCACATGTAAGGATTTTTCTGATCACAGTGGTCCCACCCAGACATGCAGAATAACCTCATCTCCAAGTCAACTGATTAGCAAACTTTCTTTCATCCTCTGCCTTCATTCTGCCTGGCCATTTACATTAATCCTCGAGCTCCATAGTAGCAAACCAACATGAAGTGCATGGTTTGTAACCATACAGACTTATCAAGGTGTCTACAGGGTCCTCTGAAACCTACAGGTTCCCAACTTCTGATGGTTGATCAGCAATTCTCGGCATTTCTTGGCTTGTAACTGACTTTCTCTGATCTCTGTCAGAGGTTCCCCTCCATAGTCACATCATATTCTCCTGTGTCACTCTGTGTTTTTACAAGATTGTCCTCTTACAGGGATAACAGTACTAGTGGATTAGGACTCACACAGCTTTAGCATGACCTCATCTTAACCCCATATATCCATAATGACATTATTTCCAAATAAGGTCACATTATGAGTAACTGGAAGTTAGGGAATCAAGTTATTTCTAGGGCTAGGGGAGAACATACAATTCAATCCATAGTGTCATGTAATTTCATATTGTCAAAGGTGCTAGGGGTCAGGGCATGGGCATCTTTAGGTTATCATCATTGCACATACCCACCTCTCTTCAAACCACCCTCATCCCTGATTGGGTAAGATGATAACAGCACAGAGAGAGAAAGGGCAGTAGAGAAAGTTCTGTTTGGCCTCAACCCTAAAGCCCCCAAATCAGACATGAAGTGTAACACATCTAGGCATAGTGTTTAGCGGAGTTTTAGTTCAGAGCAGTGGGGAAGGGAGTTTGAGAGACAGTAGAAAAAGGAAGAAATTGAATCCTTGACAACATATGGTCAAATTTCATCTCAACTGAGCTTTCATTTAAGGTGTCTGAATCCGTTCTTGGAAGTGTCTTTCCCCTCCTGTTTAGTGTGTTCACTCCATATTGAATTGCGTTTCTTTTCTCCACCCCCACTTACCACCAGCTCCCTTCAGCTGGCATTGGACGCTTGTTCTGCTGATATTTGAAGTGTGCCTAGGTCTCACTTTCCCAGCAAAATCCTTTGTTCCCCAGTATCGATCCACTAATTATCTATCTAATCCCCTTTCTGCCTCCTTCCTCTTACAAAAGACACAACAACCGAAATTAAAGGCACAGTCTGAAAGAGCAAAACATCTTCAACCTTCATAGCATCCCTGGTAAAAGGAAAGAAGAACCTGTGTATAAACAAGGAAAAATGATGTTCTTCTTTCCCTGTGGGAATATGTAGTTGGATTTCATTTCACTAAAATATTGCATTTTTTAATAAATCTTGAGGGCACTACTTGTTACAAATGGACCTTACCATGGACTGTTCTTGTCCTGAGTGCAAGTCACCTGGAAATAAATAAGGAAGACAGGCTTATATTCTTAGAGATGTACTCTTGGGTTTTTGTGTTGCCCTTTTGCCCAACTGACCTTAAGGAGCTGGCCCTTGGGTCTCGGGTTTTTTATCTATAAAATGAGTCTTTAAAAGCATTGAATTTGCAGGTTTGTGGTTAGGCTGTAGAAAGTGGGCAATGTATATCAGACACTTGCTACATTTTCCGTTATCCAGCAGCAATATGTCATCCTGCGTCACTGTCAGTCAGTGGTCCCTATTTTTGTTACTCCATAGCTGGCTTTATTGGATCTGCCACAGGAAGCAAAGTATCCTTAGTGTCCTTTCTGTCTGGTCTTGGAACCAGCTCAGACTCAGCAGGTAGACGCCTGTTTCTCCTAGGGTTTGTCTTGGACGTGATTGTACTACGTTTTTGTTCAGCGAGTCCGAGCCAACAGACTTGGCTGGTGAAAAATTTAAATCAGATCGGTGAGAGTCAGCAATCTTCCTCTCCCCCACTGCTCGGCTCTGCACCTCTGCCACCAGGTCAGGGAAATCGGCAGTCCTGGGGAGCGACTACAAAGCTGTTTCCAGAGCCAATTTCCTGCTGAACTGTGTGTTACACTCTTAGCAACATTCCAAAAATTATACTCACTTCAAAGGCAGCTTTGATCTGGCCCCCTCCCTCCCTTCTCCCCAGCCTTTGCTGAGGAGCACGTCTCCAGGACTAGAGTTCACCTTGAAAGGCTGAGATGCCTCTGAGCAGAGCTCTGCTCTTCCTGAGAGGGAGGGAGGCCCCGAACCAGAGGAGAAAAAAAGGAAAAAGAAAAGGAAGTCTGTGGGAGGCCTCACTTATTCTCAGTAGCCCACTGCCCTTCACTTGGCAGCTCCACGCCTTCTCGGGGTGAGCAAACCCACTAGTCTGGGTTCACCATCCACTGAGCAGCAACCGCTGCAGCAGATTCCAACATTTTCCATCTTTCCTAGTTGGGTGTTATCTTTTAAACCGGGAACTGTAGTGGGTTTCTCAAATCAGGCTATGTTTGAAACTTTGTAACTCTTATACTGGATGAGAGGGGACAAGGAGGAAAGGGACCTGCTGGTGTGGGGTGCTGCGAGTACCAGCTGTGCACGATGACTCCCGAGAGGAAAGAGTGTGCGGAGGTGTTTCCTTTGCCTCCTTCCCCAGATCCCCTTCCATCTCTTCTACACCAGTTTGGAACCTGAGGTGAAGCAAGGTATCTGCCCACCAGATAAGTTACCTAAGAAGTACAAACACGTATGCAAATTCCACTTCCAACCCAAGAGAAAACTCTCAGATGCCAAGGAACAGGAAAGGAGTGATTTCATGGGAATTCTCCATCCATCAATGATAGATCACTCCACTCTCTGCGAGTTGTAGACCTGAAACACCTACTTTATTTATGAATTGAAATTCTTAGGTGGTCCCTAGGCAAGGGACTTTATATAATAAGTTACCAAGTCCCTAGCTCAGACAAGGAAGGGACTGGGGAGACTAATACAAGCCGATACCTCAGTGAGGAACAAAGGGTGCCTCTGGCTTGGTTGCAGCCTTGGAAATCACACCTTGCCTGTCTGAGTCTAAGGTTCCTTTCCCATAAAATGGGAGTTTTTGCAATAAGGGTAAAATGACAAAATCCATTGAAAGTATTTAAATGACATAGTTTTTACCCTACAAGTTCGGAGCCCATTTGAAGTGTCCAGCAACAAAAGAAGTCGTTGCATGCTGAGTGCCTCATTCTGGTTTGCCTAGTATGTGGCCTTATATTTCATGCAACACAACTGGATATATTAACTGACTAAACTGAGTTCACATTAAGGATCAATAGTACTTCAGGTTAGGCATGGTGACACCTCCCTGTGAGCTTAGATGGGAGGATCTTGAATTTGAGGCTAACCTGGGCTATATGGCAAGGGCCTACATTTTTACATGTTCAGGACAGGCTCTCCAAGGGAATCCTTGGAAAGTGAAAAATCGTTTTATAACCACCCCACTGTTATTCTATTAGCACTATTGCTGATACTGGTTTTATGATTATTATTTCCAATATAGACCCACAATGACAAGCAGCGTTTATTGACCCACAACATGTAGTATAGCTATTTAGTGCAAACTTAGTGCTCAGAGAAGGTTAAACAGTAGTGGGATGACACATTGCCTGCCTTTCAACACTTTGGTTTCTATATGCATTTTTGGCATTGCATCTACGAGATAAAGATTGGTTTATTTATATTTCTCTGTTTTGTGAAAGCCTCACAGTTATGTTAAGGGAATAAAAGCAATTACCACTGCTTCTTAGAAGGAGGCTCTGAGATGTGTGCTGAGCAATCACAGAGCACTTTATGAATGTGGCTGGCTCCCCAGGACCCACTGCATCCTGCTGACCATTCTGGTAATTAATAACCAGCCTGACACTTGAAGCCCATCAGGAATGAGATGCTGCCCCAGTCTGAGAGGACGGCAGGACATGTTACCACCTGCACGCCTCCCCGTAAGCTCTGCTTGCCGCATTAGCAAGTGGCAGCTCTTATGTTAGACAGAGCCACAGCTGAGGCCACAGTTTGATTTTTGTCACTGTAAAGTCGGGGGTAGAATTGACGGTGCAGCAATTAGGAATGAATTCTCAGATCTTGACTTCTCAAGCACACTGCCGAAGAAGGTGGCAGAAGCCGTGTGGCGTGGTTTGGAAGCTCAGGCAGTGACCTTGCAGCCTGACCTTACTCGAAATCTATCAAAGAGACCAATAAGCATTGAGCTGACAACCAAAGCAGTTTGGAGAATTTTTTTTTTTTCTGGGTAGCCTTTAGGCACTCGGAAGAGAAAGGACCAGAAAAACAAAGGCAATGTGGGGAGTAAAGTTACCACAGGAACAAAATGTTCTTCTGAGCAGCTTGAAATGAGCATAATTTTGGAGAATTTCTGCAGTGGCGGGTTAATTCATAATTGGGTTTGCTGAGCAATCAACAATGTGTTGCTTGTATTTTCAGATGCCGGGAACATATGACGCGGCGTGTGCAGGCGCGTGGATTAAAATGCTCCAGTACTTTGATACCTCACTAATGTGCAATCTCTATTTCTTGCTTTTGTCTGGGGGCCTCTCATATTACATTTAGATTGTATCCTTTATCATCCTAAATTGACATTTATGCTTTTACTTCCATTGTTTCCCCAGCTTCTCCCCGGTCTGGATCAACAATTTGTTTTAATCTGTGTCACTTCTGTTATCTCCCTCGACACAGAGGCACAGTCATTCTGCACCGCCATCCGCCTACAGAGGTTGTGTTATGGAGAGTGTGGTGGGGTCCCTCACCCTCTCCCACTGTCTAAAGTGCTAGCGAATGTTAATTGCTTTTCCAGTTAGTTTATAAGAATGCAGAAGCCACTGAATGCAGCTTGACTGGTTTTGATGAAAGTAATGGAACGCTAGTGCCTATGAATAAATAAATCTGATTTACATAGAGGACTATTGTGGTCCTGGATGGGAAGCTGCTGAATGCAAGCAAATTATAGTTTAAGGACACATTATTCCTTGGCTTTTATTCCAAATGAGGGAGAGGAGCTCAGGTTTCTTTAGTTTCCCAGAGGGAAAGAAGGAGAGGCGATCCCTGAGCCTGGGAGAAAACTGCTTTCTGAGAATCTAAAACTTAAGGGGACATGTTTGGTTTGGAAAGGAGCCGTTTCAAACATTTAATTTCTAAAATCCCCCTTATAGAAAACAAAGAGAAAAGCAAGGGGCGAGGAACTAATGAGAAAAAAAAAAGCAAAAATGCTTGAGTGCCTATGAGAATGTGCAATGGGTTGGACTCAGGCTCCCAGAAAGAGGCTCAACCACACCCACTTCCTTGCTGAGTTGATTTTGTTTCCTAAATTTTTGCAAGCTTGTGGTGACTAGTGATGGAATCAATAGAGACAATCTTTTCTTTCAGATGAGGCAAGGTAGCTAAACAGGAGCTCTATGCAGGCCATGCCCACTGGTCCACTGATCATAGCTTCCCAAGAGTAGAGAAGGAAGGAATGTCTTCTCCCCTTGAAAAGTAGGTAGTAGGGGAAAATGTCACATAGGACCAATGACAACCAGGCACCTAGATTTCAGAATGTGGGAGTTGTTCTGGGATGTGCAGGTAGAAGAAGGATGTAAACAGTCCAGACAAACACCCTGACTAGACAAGAAGCAAAGATGCCATGGCTCAGAAGTGACCCTATTGGTGAGGAGGAAACATCCAATCACAAACATTCAGAAAGGCTTTGTTCTGGGGCTTAATGTGTTTATCGGCACTAATGGGACACCAATGGACAGAATGAAATCACAGCCTTGAATGCACATGTATATGTTCATACCCAGCCCTTGGCAAATCCTCCCCTCAAAGGAGATAAATTGAGGCGGGTCTTAACCTTGAATTCAAAACTTAAGTAGATAAGTTTTCCAGATGAAAGGAAGAGTTCTCTTTATATTTATTGTCATTCACAACATGACATTATATAGGAATGAATGTTTACCCCCAGGAAGCCTAGGGCATGAGATAAAAGTTAGGTAAAAATTATCACCAATAAAAAACAAGCAAGCAAATGAACACTTGACATATTTTGTCTATTTCAAGGTCTTCCGTTGGCAAATGTGTTTTGAAATCAAATTATTATCCACTATCGCCCATGCCTATCTTCCCAATCATCCCTCAGGCCCCAATGATACATCGATAAGCTATAGATTAAATATGAAATTACCAGAAATCTCAAGCACTTAGAGATTTATGGACTAGAGCTTTGGTCTTCTATCAAATCAACCATCTAGAAAATGTATGATTTCACCTTAATATTAAAAACCACTGGCAGTGTCTCCATCCTATCCAATCGGTGTTGTCCTGATAAGCCACAGGAAGTAGAGAAAGAAATTGTGTGATAAATTATGGAACAGACATTGAAAAATGTATTTATTACATTTGGATGTGCAAAGATTTCACTCCCTGTGTGTAGAATAAACAGTTTACTTTTTAATGCCTACTTTGGGTCCAAGTATTTTAGAGTTTCAAAAGACAAGCTAATATTCAATTGACTCCAGTCATAAGAACTAAGTGCCTGGACAGGTAAATAGGGTGTTTACAATGAAACCCTTCTCTAAAAGAGAAAGGAAGAAAAAAGAAAAAAATTCTTGATCAATATGAATAATCAGTAATAGATCAAAATTTATTATAATCTCCATGTCTTTCTCCTCCAGAATTATGTAAGGAGCCTAGAGCGTTACTCCTTAAAGCATGGTCTGTGAACCAACACAATAAGAGTCCTTGAAGAAGATTCAGGAATGAGGCCTATCTCAAATCCCTTAGGTGACAAATCACTCTCTGATAGACAGGAAGTATAACAGAAGCAGGGGAGATCTTACTGTTGTCAAACAGAGCTTGCTAAATGGGAGATATGAGAATAATAATAACTATGATGGTGATGATGAACAAAATAATGGCTAATTTAATTGAGCACTTTTTATGAGCCTTAGACCAACATTTCTGAACAATGCCGTAGGAAAAGCATGTTTATTCTTACTCTTAAAGTGAAGAAATGAAGACTGGGAAGTTTAAAGAACTTTCCTTCTGTATGAAAGCATGTAGGTAGCATAGCCAAGGTGAATACTCACATTTCTTATCTTCACCATGTCAGTAAAGTCCCTTGTATCCTGAAGAAGAATCTTCATTTGGAAGACTGGAGGATTATTGGAGGATAATCTTATAATACTGACAATGTAGGAAGTCATGAAGAAGGGGCATGCCCATGGAAGAAGGAAAGAGTGGCCAGAAAAATGGTCAATTAGATTCTTCTGCCATATGTCCTTTGATATCCCCAACTTCAAACTATAGTCATCTTCCAATCCTCCTTTTTCCCCATGACCCAGATCCGTGACCTCTGGTTTCTGTTACAATGCATCCTTAACACCTCCTGACTGTGTACTTGGTTCTTCAAGCCCATTCTGTTGTCCTAATTCATAATTCATCTGTTGCGACATCTAGAAATGCATCCTCCTGTTTGGCCTGTGTAGTTCTAATCTCTCCATCCTCCAATCTCATCACCACACAGTTACTTTCTGTCTCCCTAAAGAAGATACCCTGTTTTCTCAAACCCACCCAACCATATTCATATCTGGCTGACTCTGCTAGGTACTAAAACACAAAGCCAAATCAAATATGCATCCTGCCCTCACGGAGGTGACGGGCTTGTGGACAGCCCTCACATCTGCTCTGATAGCATTTCCCTTCCTCAACATCTGCTCACCACTACCAGCCACCCAAAACTCATCAGTTGTGATTTGTCCACTGCTCAGGACAACCTTCTGTCCCGGTGGTGTAGTCCTTTCCGTCCTTGGACCACCAGTCCAGCTGGGCCACTCTCTCAGCTTTTCCTGAGCAAAAACTCTCTCCTTTCACCTTGAAAATGACTGGTCATTTTCCATTTTCCTTACTTATACCCCTTTCTGGGTCAGGATTCGCATTCCTACCTTATCTCTGGGAGAGAAAAGAAAAAGAACTAAAGAACAAGCAAGAGAAGAGCTGCTAGCAGATCCCAAACCTTTATTTAGCACCTGTTGTTGGATATATGTCATTTCCAATGCACTGCTCCCTAGTGGTCCTGTTGCAATTAACTAAATAGTCTCAGAATCAGGTTAGGTGACTTCAGACTAGAACTATGTTTCTAGGGGTATGTTGACAGATTCTGGTCATATTTGGGCTGTGTGGTAACTAACTACCACTCACAGCTCCGTCCTGTCTTGCAGCATCCCTGTGAAATAAGTATTCTAACTTGTTTTACTAATGAGGCAGTAAAGCCCCAGATGTGTGGAATACCCTGCCCACACCGCTCTCTGCCAGAGCAGAGTTAACTTAAGAGTTAACTCAGTCAAGAAGCCCAGCATTTTTCATCCTCCTGGGCTGCCTCCCTAACAACTCTCTCTCTCTTTATCTCTCTCTCTTTACTATCAAACTTTCTAAAGGCGTCTGTGTATTTATACAAAGAGGCACAGTGTGACTGCAAAGCAGATATGCTGGGAAAAATACACCTGCACACGAATCTTAATGCATTCTGATTGTGCCTATGATGTGAACACACCCTTGCCTTTATGTGTGGTCAGTTGTGAGTGTTCACAAAGAGTGTCACGTCCTAGGTTCCCTCGTTTCTCTTACCTTATCTCCTACATGTACCATATGGAGGAAAGGATGCTTCATCTTAGCTCAGAAATCAGGCTGTGTTATCTCCCCGCATCAAAACGGTGGTTGCACAGTTGTCTTCTTACATATTCCTTCCAGGTGTGTAGAATCAGGTGCAGTCCCTGGCTCTTGGGTTTCCTTAGCTGAACATAGATAACAAGCGAGGTGCTCTTGCTGCTTCCTGTGTCAGCATCGTGGGGACCAGCTCTGATCCATTTCTGTTCCATGGGCGCTTGCCAGGAACCACACAGCCAAGTCGATAGGATGCCCATTGATGGGCCAAACGTTGTTTTTCTCAACAGGAGCACGCAGAGTCGGCAAGTATGTCCAACTGGCTGGGTCTGACCTGTCAGCCAAGTTTTCTTTCTCCTGGCAGTAGCTTAAAGATGGTCTCATATTTAGAGTTTGTGACATAGGTTACCACTTCTCTCAACTGAAAGTGACCAAAGAATGAGGAAAGCAATCACCAGTCCCAACAGGACTCTCTGGGAGTGGAAACATCAGGGACCCATGCCAGTCATTCCCCAGCACTACTCAGCAAAGCGAAGTCAGAAGACCATCGGCATCAGTAGCACCTGGAGATCTAGAGACTGTGGCTCATCCAGTGTTGCTGCTAGATGCAAAATTTGGGGCTTTAACTAAGATCTCACTCTGAGTCTAATCCACATTGGGTTTCAAAATGTGTCTCCAAACCCTTTTCTTACTGTGCCTTTAGGTAGAGAAGAATAGAATGCTTAGATATTGTTTCTTTAACCACCAGAATAACCGAAGTTTTATAGACTGAACAATGCGTGCTATTGTGATGGCGGGTGCCTCACAGAGCAAGGGAAAGAGCACCACTTAACACTCTAAGAAGATGCTGAACATTTTTGTTTTGTTTTCTGATTTGGCGTCTCTTTATGCAATTAAACATGCCTACCACACTCCAGCCCCAAGTATTGACCCAAAAGCAATAAAACTATATGTCCAAGTGTAGACTTCTGCCTGAATACTAATGAAGGCTCTGACTCTCAGTAGCCCAAACTGGAGTCAAGCCACATGCCTATCCATACACGAATGGATGAAAACCTCTCATACTAGACAGGCATGGGTAGGGATGAGCTGCTAAGACCTCAGCAGTGAGAACCATTCTCCAAAAAATGCTAAAGAAGTCAGGTACAAAGCAGTTCTTGTTCTTCATTACATTTATGCTAGTTTAAAACATGTGACTAGTTTATGAATTTGTATCATAAGTATGGCTTCTATGGAGGATAGTGGAGAGTGCCTGGAAGGAGGTGCAAGAGAACTTTCTGGAAGGATGGAAGTGCCTCATGTCTTGAAAGAGCTGATAATAATGTGGGTGGTTATGCTTACACAAACTTTTCAAATTATACATATATGATTTTCACGTGTGAATTTCACCTGAAATTTTTAAAAGGGAGGCATGATGGGGATGTGGTTGTGAAAACAACATGAAAGGTCTTTCTTGGTGATAGAAATGTTCTCTACCTTGCATGTGTCAATGTTAGTATCTCATTGGTGATGGTGGTGTTGTTACATTTTGTATACAAGGCAGTGTCTTTGGGGACCTGGACAAAGAATATTTGGCAATTTTGTGCATCATTTCTTACAATTATCTGTGAAACTGCAATTATCCCATAAATTTTAACTGGGGTTATTGCTCAGTGGATAGAGTGCTCATCTCCCACACTAAAGGCTTTGGGTTTGATTCTCCAGCACCTCCTAATCTGCCTACATGGGCCTGTAATTATAGCTGCTCCAATGGCGGGGCTGGAGGCATAGGAGTTTGGGGTTATCTCTGGCCTCAAGCAGCTCCTGGCCACCAAAGCTAGGCAAGACCCTGTCTCAAAACCACCACAATAATTAGCTCATCAATTTTAATTAAGATGAAGCAGTACCAAAGTTCCTATTAATACCCTGTTTTATTTTCTTGTGGGTTTCCCAGTGTGTGTGTGTGTGTGTGTGTGTGTGTGTGTGTGTGTGTGTGTGTGTGTATGTGTGTGCATGCACACATATACACATATGCATGATATGCACTGTCGGAGAGAGACAAAGAGGATTTTTACATGTTTTTCGATTTTCTTTGATTTTTTAAAAAAAAAATTTCTCCACAGATGTCTTGTGGACTCATGATTAAGCGTCCATTCATTCAATAGGGTGAGTCCCTCAACTCTGAGACCAAAAATCTCTCTGCCTCTTCCCACTTTCCTGTAATTTATAATTCCGTAGTTGATGTACAATACAACCAGCCCCTCCCTGGAGTGCTCCATTATTCCCAGACGTGGTAGAGCGAAGAGCACCTTCTTTGGGCAGCTTTGCTGCTGAGTGGGGGAGGTGTTGTTGCCACATGTGATTTCGCATGTCTTCCAGGTAATGCAGTGATACTAATGTAGTCTCCTGGATGCAAAGACACCAACTGGGTTTCTGTCCCTCCCTTGGTGGCTCTAAGTGCATAAATCAATCCTTATTTTTACACCAATCCATATGGCTTGAAAATGGCTTCCTTGTGTGTGCTGCACAAGAGAAGGGAGAACAGAATGGACATTGGATCGGTTGTGTTCATAGAAAGCAAGCGATATCAGGACCTGTTTGAGGGTGTTTTTTGTTTGTTTGTTTGTTTGTTTGTTTGTTTGTTTGTTTTCTTTATTTAAATTCCCAGGAAGCCTGCCCTGGTTTGGTCAGAAACGAGAGCAAATGGATCTGCTAGCCACAGTGAAGTTAGTGTCAGTCAGGATAGAAGCAGACTGCCTGCTTTGGCTTGCTTAGGGCTGCAGAGCACAGTCCTGCTCAGCACTGTCGGCCTGTCTCCTGGGCTCCTGCCCACCCCACTCTGAAACACATCTAGCTAGCCTGGTGGATTCTGCCTGAGCCAAACACCTGCTACAGTGAAGCTGTCCTCCTGAATTATAAACGCCAGTGGTTGTAAAGGTGTGGCTTAGAACGGCCAAATGCTTACTATTTGAGAGAAAAGGATATCACCAACATTATCCCCATGTGCCCAGGGATGTCCAGCAGGTGGCTGGATGTTGCTTTTTCCACCTAGCAGAAAAAGAAACCAATTGTAAGTCCTCCTCCTACCCTGGGCATAGAAGGCAAAGGAAGGCTCTCTGGACAAGTCTGGGAAGATACTCCTGCCACCCCTCATCTTTCTAGGAACATTTCCTCACCCACTCTAGAACCCTGCAAACACCTCTATCTCCCATCTCATCCTCACTACAACTTTAAACCCAATCAGTTCTACATCCCAGGCCCTCCTGACTCTGAGTTTTGATAGAACACTTGGTAGTAATTAAATTAATGGAATAACATGAAGTTTCAGCCAATTCAAAGGTGTTCGTTTCCTCTAGTCCCCAAAGGCCATTCCTAATGTGATCCTGGGTACCATGACAGACCTGTGGGAAAGAGATGTACTTAGGCAGCTAGTGGAGTCTTCTTGTTCCCACCTCACATCCAGTGGGAAGAGCAGCGCACTGAATCACAGGGTGACTGCTGAAGATGGGGCAATCTGCCTGTGTCATTGCCTGGCACACGAGACACCAAAATATTTGTTGGAAGAATATGTGAAGAAGGGCAAGACAGTTCTTAGAATTTCTCAAGCACTTGAAAATGCCTCTTAGAAGGTGTCAGAGCTTGCCTTAGCTGCCAATGAAATTACTGGAGTGTTGAAAAATTTGAATCCATGCAAAAATCATAGGAGTTTTCAAAATGTTATCATCTTGAGAAGTAACTTCCAGAACACCATGCCTACTCCCCTTCCCACTTCTCAAGTTCTATTGAAATTATCTGTCTCTTCTACTAGACTAAAAACTCCCTGAAGACAGGGAGGTTGTACCTTCATCTTAACAATGAGCCCAGACCCAGGCACAAAATAGATGTTCAGTAAATGTCTATAGACTCTATCAAGTGTTACTTCTGGCTAGTCTTCAAAAAAGATTGCCCCTAGGACGGTGTGTCTCTGAAGCTGCAGTCTGGCCTGGAAGGGGTTTTAAGGGATGTTCTCCAGTGATCTCATTTCCAGTCCCTTTGAATCCTTGCATGGGAGAATGGGTTCTAATCAAGGTCAGCCATAGGCCACAAGCAAGAAAAGAGTGACCAAACTGGTAAGGGAAGATTTATGAAACCTTTCTTTATGGCTCGGGGCTACATTTTCATGCAAGATAAGAGTGTTGTCCCTCAGATAGGAGCCCAAGTGAGCAGTTCAGCTCTGTCTCTCTGCCTTCTGTCCTCTTCATGCACCAATTCTCAAGACGACGCTGTTATCGCGCCAGAAAATACAGCCCAAAGCATTACAGATGTCTGGTACAAGCAGAACACATATTAATGGTTATTGCTTAAAGAAGAGGCATGCTCAGATCTCTTCACTGTGCTCTAGGGAAATAGCAATTTTTACTTTCTTCCAGAGAAGACCAGAGACGTGCAAAGATCAATTGGATTTGGCTCATCTCAGCTAGAGGAGGCTTTTCAGAGGTAACGGAAATGGCAGGGCTGGCATGAGCAAGACACATCCCCACAAACACAGATTTCTTCACAGTTAACTTTTATGGCAGAGGTGCTTATGGATGCTTAGACACAGAAGTTCCCATTTGCTGCAGGAACAAGTAAATTAGAGACTGGCGTAAAGAATGATGAAGCATAGAAGGAAAGGGACTTAGGGGGGTTCAGTGGAGACTCTGGAATCACTCCAGAAACTGGGACTTTCACTCTCTGTTCACAGTTCACATCATTCTATTTGAATTAACTAGGTTTTTTTTTCCTTTTTCTGCTTATCGTGTGTATGGGTGGGAAGGTGTGTGTTCACCAGTGTGGGGCTCACATGTATGAGTGGATTTCCTGTGTGAACATGTGTGTGGAGCCCAAGTTCAGTGTACAGAATCTCCCTTCTGCCTTCTGGTTAGAAGCATGGTCTCCCAATCAAACCAGGAGCTCAGGAATCCAGCTGGTCTCTTTAAGCCAGGCTTGCTCTGGCTCTGCCTTTCAAAGCTGAATTGCTACACCCACCCATCATTTCCTTAGATTGTGGGGATTCAAACTCCTCTGGCTAGTGGGATAGGAATTTCAACCATTTTGCCTTTCTTCCCAGCACCATCTGAGGTTTACTTTTTTTCTTTGGGGGGAAAAAAAAGTTGATGCTTAGCCAGTGAATGAAAGGGAAAAGATAGTTGCTAGACAAGATATTTGAAAAATTGAAAATATTCAGGTGCTATCAATTAAATCAAACTAGAAACTCACTGATGGCATTTTTAAATGACTAAAAAACGAGGTACTGCTTTTGTCCTGGGAGAAAACACACAGTTTTAAACGCCGACAAAAATATGTGCATTCTGTGTCATCATATAGGGCTTGCGAGGGTCAGTATCAGCTTTAGCGACATGTTTGCCGTCCTTTAAATCTTCACAAGGCAGTGGATGCCAAACAAGTGCGATGCCACCCTAACTACGGCTTTACAGTATATGCCAGGGGAATAAAATAGCACCTTTGTCCCTTTGAAAAGCATTGCCATTTGTAATCATCCGAGAGCCTCCACTATGGAGCTTGTCAACAGCGAGGGGAACTTTTAAATTGCTTGCCTTTGATGAAAATGAAATTGTTATCCATGAAACATCTCTAGGAAAATAAATCAAGACCCGATTCCTGCTATGCAAACAGATATATACAGTATCTCTCTGAATCAGCTCTTTTTCATCTGAAACAGAGCTACTGTACTTTATTATGATGTCAGAGTTTGAACTTGGGAGAGAATGCACTTCTAATAATTAAGATGATATCAGGTATGGAAAGGCTAATCTCTAAGGAAAGGTAAAGTTTCCTCTTGGTGAGGCCTCAGAATGACTGCAAATTGGGCCACATAATGGCCAGGGAAGTGTCAGGGGTGTGTGTGAGATTCCTTATGGCCAAAGTGTGTGGATGATACCAGAAGGGAAAGTCCCCGATCCCATAAGCCCATTGAAAAAATAATAATAATAACATGAAGCAACTCTCGGAGCTGGCAGGTGGTACCTCATATGTTCCTGGGGCAGGGAATGAGCTTCCTGCCTTTAAAAGTAATTGATTCTTTAGAGAAACGTGTCAAGAGCACTGGTTTTCAAAATGATTCCACTCACAAGTGTTGGGAAATAATATAGACAGCTAATTGCTTCAGAAATAGCCAGATTATTTAACTTTGGTTTGGAGGGACCCTGCGTCAGAGATCCTGTACCCTCCTGCCTCTTTCCTTATTGAAGATTAATGGCTGCCTTGGACCTGGGGTTACTCTTGCTTCTGCAGAGATGAAATCTGCACCCCCTCACTTTGATGTGCAGGGCATCAGCTCCTCCCGGCATTCTTGGCCCAAACTCTTGAGCGTTCTAAAGATAGCAGTGTGACATTTCTGTTTCAATAGAGCCCAAATAGTCGGCAAGATATAAAAACACCTGAGCAGAAAAAGATATGTTTGCCAATTTTAGCACCAATGTATTGAGCTACGGAGGTGAGTGGTTGCAAGGCCAGGCCTACCGTGGGTACCGGCAGTGGGGATGGAGAGTGTCTTCACCTCCGGGAGGTTTAATTTATCGCATGCAGAGCACTGTGCCTCTCGCTGCCATTCTATATTTGAATGTCTCAGTCCTCTATAGATTGAGTGCGACTGGATGGAACATTTGGCCATTATATCCCAAGAAGGAAGTCTCATTGTTGCCTTATGTTATTGAATCCTCCTACTGACTGTTTCTCTAATGAGCTAAAGTAGGTATGTCTGGTTTAGAAAAACCGTATGTTTACTTCAGGTTATCAGTCTGGTGGAATGAGCCAGAACCGCATGTAGTCTGGGATCAACACTTACCAAACTCACCAATTATGTCTGTTTATTTCATCATTCATTTGTCCAAACAAATATGCCTGAACACGTAACAAACACAGGCATCTATGTAAGATTCAGCAGATATCCAGTTTATAAGACATCCATGTAGTTCTGTCTCCAGAAAGCCGTCCAGGACCCACCAGGTCAAAGATGAGAAAATACTTTGCTATAAAGGTCCAGATTGTAGAGGTTTTCTTGCCCTTTGGGAGCCACTGTGATCTCTATCACATATCCTATTTTATACCTCTTCAAAATTGTATGAAATATTCTCAGTCTGGGACCAGAATATGGTCCTGTACCATACTTTGCCAGCCCCAAAGCTGAGCTAAGTGTTGCACGTTTTACCGTGACCCACAGCAGCCAGTACATCACCCAGAAAACACTTCTAGAAATAGGCTCTTTATGGAAGCCTTGGCTGCAGAATGAGCTGGTGTCCTTTGTCCACATGATAGTGTCCACCCTCTACTGCTCTGTCCACTGGCGAGTCCAAGCCTGTGTGCAGAAGCCAGTAAGAATGCACAGCAAGTGTTTTAGGTAAACCTTTGGCAATTTTGGTGTCCTGGACTGTAACCCCAAATGCAGAAATAAACTTTTTTTTTTTTTTTGGTTTTTTTGAGACAGGGTTTCTCTGTGTAGTTTTGGTGCCTGCCCTGGATCTCACTCTGTAGACCAGGCTGACCTCAAACTCACAGAGATCCCTCTGCCTCTGCCTCCCGAGTGCTGGGATTAAAGGTGTGCACCACCACCACCCAGAGTGCAGAAATAAACTTTTAAAATTCCTTATTAAGTTCTCCAAATCGGGTTTAGGAAGCTTTTTCTCCAGGCTTTGTTAGGCCTCCATCTGGAGTCCTGTTTGGTCCTCATTTGACGCAGTGTTAAGCAGATCTAATATTTCTTTTAACAGGAACTTCAGAGACAATGGCAAAAAAAGAAGAGGGTGTGTGACAGCACAGGAAGTCAGGCCCAGAAGCAGCCCCAAGACAGGCAGCCTGACCTCAAGGAAGGGCACAAAACGCATCAAAGGGAGACTCAGAGCTACACTTTTGCTCTTAATCAGTCGTCAGTCATCAATTAAATGTGGATGATGCTCATCATGCCCTCTTTAAAACGGCAGCCAGATTCAGCTTCCAATTTTGAATTAATATAGCTACGTGATGTGGTTAAAAGGAAATATCAAACACTTGCAGGCAGTAAGCCTTGATGATATAGAAAGTTCACTGGTGGGGACCATGTCAGTTGTAAATGGTGTGTGATTAAGAAGCACAGGCATGACTTGGGACAAGAGTCACAGGCCCACCCCAGCAAGGACCTGAGGCCAATTGTTTAACCTCTGAAAACCTCGGGGTCTTCCACCTGCATAATGGGGACCTCCCACATCCTTTGGGATCTTTCAGCTGGTTAACATGATTATCCATGGACATTTCTTCACAGAATTTGGCAGATAGTAAGTGCTTAGAAGAAGTCAACTATTATTTATCATAACTGTTCATATTATTAATGAATATGTGGAAAAATAAATGTTAAAGGAGACTTCAGGAAGGTATGAGTTTGGTGGCAGCATCTGGAGTTACACCTCATGGGAAGTTACAGTTGACCCAGAATTAGGAAACCAATTCTGCAAGTCAGATGAAGCTAGAACTTATTGACTTCCCCCAGAATACATATTTTACCTCTGGACTATTCTCTTTGCTTAGGCTGAGAAAGGCTGACTTTGAGAAGAATCAACCCTGCTCACACCATATTACATCAGATCCTACTACCTACCTCAGATGTTTTGCATTCCCAATACCCTATAACATTAATTGGTTTGTTCCTCCTAAACTATAAAAGCTATATGGAACAGGATAACTGAATCTTAACTCAGAACCACCCCACCCCCACCAACCAGAAGGAGAAAGAGTTTCGGTTTTCTCTCCTGAAATTTTCTTTGAAACTCTTCAGCTTCAAATCATACCTCATTTCATGACCAAAATGTAACCGACTGGGAGTGCAGAGATGCCACATTTATTGTCACCTTTAAAAGCAAGGACCTGGAAAGGGTTGCTCCCCCTGGAAAACAAGTGCTGCTGACAAGTCCAGTCACTGATGTAACACAGAGAAAGGGCTGCTTCAGAGGAAGAAACTGGGACAAGGGAGTTTGGCTAGAGCAATGAGACACGCCGCGAGCCTCTGGGTATTAACCAGACTGGCAGTGTGATTCCTGAGAGGGGAGGTAAAGATAGCACATGCCCGTCCGCCTCTCGGCTTGCCGCATTGCTCCAGCCTTCCCGTCCTCCTGTAAGGCTTTCTTGGTGCGGGGCACAGTCTCTACTGAGCGGGGGAAACTGAGGCTTTTTCCAGGGCCTGGTATTTATGCACTGGGCATCACGGACAGCCAGCACCAACTCCCGCAACAGAGGAGGCTTAGCATAATTCCCCGCTGGCAGGCTGGTGTGCAGGAAACAGCACCCTCGGATTGTCCAGGTAGGCAAAGGGTGGACTTTATTGACGTTAAGAACTGAAGCAAAGAAAGGCTGTGGGGGAAAGAGAACAGTGGATGGCGTTTTAGTCGTGTTGTTCTTAAGAGTGTTGGTGGGAAAGGTCAGAACACCCTAAATACCCAAGGGACAAGGACTTAGCTAGGGAAAGAGTGGTCCCCAGAAAGGGAAGAGAAAAAAGTCGCATACAGACCAGGAGATGCTCAAACCCCGCCAATATCCTTTCAGGAGAATATCCTGCCTGTGGTATCATATCCTTGCTAGAATTCTCAGAGTTTTCCCTGGTTCCTTTTCTGGGACAGGCTCTCATGAGCCAAGGCCCCTGTGGTGAGGCAGGCAGTGTTATTTTTCTGTCTATCCCTCTCCTTTCTGTGACTTCCCAGCCCCCTCATTTACGAGGCCCCCTGGGCTCTGATGGACTGGACTGATGTGGGTCACAGGTGCAGGAGTCACACAGACAGCTATGCTAATTACGCCACACCTGTTTCCCCAGGTTAAGCTGTTGCTGTTGGAAACCATGATCCAACAGGCAGTTGTTGGCCGTCAGTTTTGTAACAAACCCTGGATTGGGACACAGTCCCCCATGCAAAATGACATGGACAGTAAGGAGCATGGGCGATGGAGAGGAAAAGAGCACCCATACACAGTTCCAGGAGACTGTACAAGGAAAAAATCCATCCTATCCACACGGGTAGATGGCAGTCAAGAAATATTTCTGTAGGTTCTGAGACTTCAAAAATAAGAAATAATTTGCTAGTTGCTGGCATTCAGAGCACAGAACCTAGAAGCATCCAGGTCATTTGAGATGTAGACATGACTCACCAGTCCTTCCTCAGCATACCTAAACCCACACAGGCAGTCCTGAGCCATGGCATTCAACAGGGCAAGCTCACTCCCTCCGTCTCTCAGCCCATTCTTTCCCTACCATGTCACAAAACTCCAAGCACCCTTCGGTGTCTTCCTAAATAATTCTAGAACTTTGGTCTTCCTTTATCATTTTTTTACTCTTCCTCCCCCGTCTCCCAGAATCTACCCCTTCTTCTGTTAGAAACCCCCTAAGACAAACCGAAGTTTCTCTTCCTGGGCACCAGTTTCGGTCCCTTGAAAAACTGCCTTGTGTGCAGTTAGGAAGTGGAGCAGCTTGTGAAGCTTTGTCGCTTGTTTCCCATCCACTAATAATCGTAGCGGTGATGAATGATGTAGCAATGTTTCAGCAAGGTTATGGACGGCGTGGCGTGTCAGCAGAGGAACCAACGGGATGGTGTGGCACAGCCATCCCCGCTCTGTGCACGATACAGCTCTTCAACAGCTTGGAATGGAAGCACAAGCCTGGGCAAACAGTATTCAAATGAATTCAAATACAAAAATGATTAGCAATATGCCAGGAAGACTTCTACGCAGATGTTGGTTGGGTCCCACTTTCTTTTCCTCGGTTGTTGCTTTTTTTTTTCATAATTTTTCAATCAGATTTTTTTAGTTCGAGGGTGATTTTAATCCCTCATTTTTCAGGAAGTGGCTAAATGTTTGTTTGACCCAGCTCTCCTATAGACTCAAATGACTCTGTCCTATTCTTAAAACCAGTTTTTATTGTTTTAACATCGCTTTAATTAGCATCTAGGAAGGGGCTCAGTGGTAGAACACTTGCCTCGCCGGCACGTGGCCCTGGGTTCAATCCTCAGTGCTTTCCAAAATGAAGATGAGTTAGGTTAGATTCTCATACACTGAAATTGACTTTGCCACCTACAGTTCTGCATTTTAATCCCTGCAGAGCCGGGGACAGCTTTCCCCACCCAGAACCTCCTCCATGCTCCTCCTTGACAACCATGTCCCACCACCCAGTCCCAGCCCCTCGCAGGCACTGATCTGTTACTCTAATGTGTCTTTTGGAGACTGTCATAGAATAGAATGATAGAATGCACAACCTTTTGAAATGGACTTCTCTTACCTGACACAGGGCTGTTGGGATGTGTCTGAGCAGGTGTGTATCGATAGTTCATTCCTCTGTAATAGCTAGTTTTTAGTTTTATAATTTTCAAACTGACATAGATTTTATTATTATTATTATTACTATCACTATTATTATTATTATTATTATATTATATATGAGGCACCTACCACGTTTTGATACACATTTTAGATAGGTTCCACCCATAACCTCATATACGCATCATTTTCCGATATGAACATGTAAAAATCAACCCCCTTGGCAGTTTTAAAGTCCACAGTGTATCATTACTAATTCTATTTGATCCTTTTGCTTGCTGCCTAATATTCCACTGTATGGAGGTTAAGACACTTGGCCTGCCCACTCACTTGCTGTAAGACGTCTGATGGTCTTGGCTTCTAGTAATTTTGAACAGAACTACTATAAATTCAGTGCGCAGCTTTCTAGGTGAGTATAGGTTTTTGTTTCTCCCAGGTAAGCACCCAGGTCTGTGATTATGAGGTGGTATGGTAGCTGCGGCACCCCAGGAAGCTGTTTTCAGGGAGCCTGTATTGTTTTCATATCCTTATCCCATCTCGTCATGGTGTAAAAGTAGCTTTTGTGCTTGCCCAAAGTCAAATGAGTTTCCAGTAGTGATGCTCTGCTACTTCTGATTAATTCTGCAAGTCATTTCGCTTTCCATCCACTCCATTCTTTCCCAAAAAGAAGTATGAGGGATCTGCCTGCTTTTCTCCAGTCTATTTTGGTTCTTCTTGGTGTCATTCCACATGTGTTTTGATTATAAAAGCACTCCAGTGGTGTATGAGCACTGTCTGTGAGTCAGTATGATGAAGCCCGGAGTACAAGATGTGCAGATAGAGAAGTCAGAGAGGAGGATGATGCTAGGGAAGACCTCTTCACCCCTGCTTTCCATCTTGCTCAAAGGTACCTTGAAGGTCATGTAGCTCCTACAAGTCTCTGGCAGAGTCCCTCCCCAGACACTTAGAATCCAGAGCAGAGATTGCCTGCAAGTCTGAACCTCATAGAGAAAAACGATATATCGTACACATATTCCATGCGCGTAATTGAGGACTCCAGTTCGCCATGCTCTATTATCTAGAATTAAACATAAAAGACGTTGATAAATACCACATTCAGCTGAAAACACAAATGAATCAAAATGTTATAGTTTCTCTCCACAGGTAATAATTAACATTCTTGTGAATTCCTCTGTGTGCTGTGGAGCATCCCTTAAATGGTATGCTGGCAGAAACTGTGTACTTTTAGACTCGTATGTATGTAGAGCTGGCAGGAAGGAGACTCAGTTTGGAAGATAAGATCAGATTGTGGGAGGCTCAGGGTGGTTGTATACTGTGTGTGTGTGTGTGTGTGTGTGTGTGTGTGTGTGTGTGTGTGTGT
>CABHPR010145391.1:27123-60501 GCA_902168415.1 Peromyscus melanophrys
TCTCTCTCTCTCTCTCTCTCTCTCTCTCTCTCTCTCTCTCTCTCTCTGTGTGTGTGTGTGTGTGTGTGTGTGTGTGTGTGTGTGTGTGTGTGTGTGTGTATGTCTGTGTATCTGTGCATGTGAGTGTGTGACTTGGTATCCAGTGGAGCTGACTTTATCTTTGGGAATACTTTCCAGACGAGTTTGACCAAGTAAAGACTGAGTATGGAACATGATAAAATGATTGCTCACCTGTGACTAAAGTCCCTTTAGACCTGTCTATGTGAGAACTTGACCTTTTGGGCCAGGTTGGGCCCCAGGACCATAAGAACTAACTATTAAACACTTAGCACAAGACAGCTGTTGACTGGGCACCCAAGTCAAGTTTCTCCTTCCTCTGCCTTCCACAAGTCTCTGCCTGAACCCAGCTGGGTTTGGGCTGGGCAGCAATGGTCCTCTCCTCTCAGCATGCCCATGCCCATCCACTAGAACAAATCACAGGCTTCTTCTTAAACCCTCAGCATCCCTCTGACTCTCCAGTGGCCTGTACCTGACCATCTCCACCTGAAAAATATCAACAACATCAGGGGCTCTGCCACAAAGCATCACAGAGAACCTGCTTTGGAGAGGGGTGTTTTTATCTCTTAAGGGAAAGGTACTGTGGCTTGTAAAAGTTGTACCCATCTGAGATCTAACTTTGATGGGCTCCAACGGGGCTCTGCCACAAACAAGACATCAGACATCATGGTCTATAAACCAGAGGGAATCTTCATTCTCATGAAATGTCTGGTAAGAGCAAATTTATAGGACAAAAAGTGATTTGCCAGAGAGTCCCTGAGGGGGAAAGGGTGGGAGGTTGGAGGGAGGGAGGCAGAGAGGAAAAGAGGGAGGGATTGCTAAGGGGTGTGGTGTTCTGAAATTAGACACTGGAGTTGTTGCACATCTCAGTAAATGTACTGAAGAAATGCAGACATTTAAAAGAGGTCTGTGCTATTACAGCTCAGTTAGGCTATTTGGAAACAAAGAGGTGGCCAGGCAGAACAAGGAACAAATATCCCCAAACAAGGCCAGGGGGTTCAAGGTCACCTTCTTCCCTAGCCTGCTACCTTTCTGTTACAGGACCTCCTTGGTAATTGTTATGAGAAAAATTAAAGAAAGGCTTACCACTGAGTCCAGCAGTCGATGCTGAGAGATCCCTGATCCCTCTCCAAATGTAACTTCCTAGGGACTCAGTGGCCCATTCCCCACTTCAACCAACACCAGCTCTGTCAGGCACTCTGTCCTCCTTCTGGGCATGTGAAATGGGAGGGACAGACCCCTCTCCCTGGATTAGTTCATGGTGCAGTGTAGGACATAGGAGAGCCCCAAGAGAATATAAAGCCACGCACTGGGGGTTCTAACTAAGATGTATTCAGTTTGAGAGGCCACCTCCCAGAAGTGGCACAGATATGTCACAGTTCATGACACATGAAGGGGGGAGACTTATGTCATTGAACCAGCCTGCCCTTTATTTGCCTTACCCTTAAAATAGAGATCAGCGCCCACTTTCAGACAATTGTGCTAAGTGAGATAAACTATGCAAAAATCTCAGGACGCAAGCCATGCTTACTGAACGTGTGCACTCACTCCTTAAAGACTGGAGTTGGCCCTCCAGCCTTCCTCACTCATGAGTAATGGGAGAGCTGACGAAGCTTCGCCTTCTAAGCCTGCAGATGATTGCTTCTCATGACAGTAATTCCCATGCTTCTGCTCCATGATGTTGATCTGTTGACACAGAGGACAAAAGCACTTGCATGTGGTGTTTTTGCCTCTGAGGTCGTATATTTTGTGTAATCACTTCCTATCCATGAGCACAGCCCCTGCCTTCCATGGTCCTCTGCTCAGGCTGAGGGAGCCCTTCCATCAAGGTTATCACAAGTGTCTCCTGTGCTGAGAGGCACTAACCAGAGCCGGTGCTGGGAGCCTGAAAAGGAAGTGACCCTCGGCCGAGGGTCACTTCATCCTTACCTTTCTTCCCTCTCCTCCCTCTGAAGAGCTGTGGTTCCCAGCTTGCAGCACTGGTATACAGATCCATGAAGTATTGCAGAGGGGTTTCCCTGCTCTAGAAAGCCAGCGGGACCACACACGTGGGTCAGGAATAGAAAATACCATTCTTTAGGGGTAAATCATTCAGTAGATGCTAGGGCAAGGGAGGAGGGGGCAAGCTCAGTATCCAAACTACCCTATATTTAGAGACAAATCAGGAAATCTCTTGGCAAACACAGGAGGAGGCTGGATTTGGACAATCCCTCCACCCATCTGTCCCTAGGGTGTTGGCGAAGTGCCGCAGGTCAGAACAGGGCAGGACAAGCCAGGACAGAGCTGCCCTTGGTCCTGCCTCTCTGTAGACCTAATTGCTGCTCATCACTCAGGCTAGGGATGTAACCATGGGGGCGGGGGGACGGGGGGGGGGGGGGCGGGGAGGGCTTTGGGAAAAGCATAAAAGGAGTGTGCTCTGCAACTTGCGTGTTCTGTTCTATTTCTCCTGACACAGGCAGCAGGGAGAGGCAGTGCAGAAGGTGGGGGAGGGCGGTTCTCTCCAAAATCTCACAGATTGGACTGCCATTTCAGCATGTATGCACACAAACTGAGTCAAGCTAGATTCCTTCTGTATAGCTAGGTACTGCAGTCAGAGCCGGGGGGATCTAGTCCCTTCCCCTGTGAATGTGCTCTGGCCTTATGTTGCATTGTACATGCCTGGGAGAGGAAGCAAACCTGGGATCAAATGCCATCTGTGATGCTTACTAAGCTATGTGACTATAGGCTTATTACTTAACTACTCTGAGCTTCCCGCACTGTGTCTGTAGCATGGAAATGATGAGTTGCATATCCGACAACAGTGAGTGGGATATACAATGGAATCGTGTATGCTTAGCATTTGGCTCAGCACCAACACAAGGGGGACTTAATGCATAGTAACCTCAATCAGTGTTATCATTTTGTTGTCAGTAGCAACCCTTGCTTTGAATATGGAAATGAATTGTTCCAACTCCCAAGTCAGAGCTACATTTCTTGGGACTGCCTCTGTCACAGCCAGAGGCCAGGCCACAAGTCTGCTCTTTTACAGGCTGTATTGGAAGTCAGCAGGGCCTGGGCTTAGGAGTTTTGCCTCTGTGCATTCACTAAGTACCTCCCTCTATGATCTGCAGACTCAAAGAGCCAGGTAATAGTGCCACAGCAACCCAAGAAGTGCTCATCATATTCCAGGGAGCCGAACTTACTGTGGTTTCTATTGCCATTGTCAATATCACTGATTATATGGAATCTATCATATGTATTTATCGTAACATGTCTGAGTAACTTGTTAACGCCAAGAATTGTGCTAGACTGCTTATTTTATTGTATGTGGTGGGGGCAGGGGAGATGTCAGAGGACAACTTTTAGAAATCAGTTCTCTCCTTCAACCACATGGATTCTAGGGTTTGAATTCAGGTCATCATGGTTAGTTGCTGAACCATCTTGCTGGCCCAAGGCTCACTATGATAGCATCTCATATAATTTTCTCAATGATCATATAAGAGAGAGAATCTTATGGTGCCCATTCTACAGATAAAGACACAGACTCAGAAATGCAAAACATAGCTTTTCAGTGGCTGTGTGTCTAGCACGTGATCAGGTAGACTCAAAGCCCATCGCCAGCACAGTTGTCTTCCAATATTTTCCTGTTTTCGTCCTGACTACAGGCTGTTGTTCTTTGAAATCTTCACCCTCATTCCCCTGGCTCCCACACAGGGTCAAAATGAACAGTGTCCTGGTGCCAATTTGCATCAACCCAACACTCCAAAGTCTGCCAAGACCATCCTTCCTTGTAGCATCTTCAAGTTGCTGTCAGGATTCAGCATGCTCAGAAGAGGTGGGTCTGTAGAAGGCAGAGGAGAGTCCTTAGTCAATTTATCATCTCAGGGTCTGAGGGGGATGCAATACTTAAGACCACCCGTGGGCATATCAGCACTACAATGAGTGATTATCAGCAGGTAGGCAGGCCCCTACTTCCCTATTTTTATTTTTTTTCCTCACATGCACCTTATCATCCTTTTTAATCACCAAGAAAAATTGGTACCTACTATAAAGCAAGACAAGGCTGTCTTCATTGGTCCCTGCCCTCCCACACCTCCATAACCTCTCCCTGGCCAAGAACCGGCCCAGCCTGAAGGCCTTCCTCATCTGTTTATCTAAGCCGAGTACAGTAACAATAGCCAATCACTAACCATTTACTTCCTTAGTTTAGCTAGCCTTAAAAAAGGCTTCCTTTATATTATCTGAAGTGTGGGTTGCTGCTTGCCTCTACATGTGTTTGGGCAACCTTGCCAAAGTCAACAAGTGAGGGAACAGGTGTGCCAAGACCTCAGTCTGTAGATGTTTGCTGGAACTAACAGAATTCAAAGAAGGACTGCTTTCTCTTCCCGAGTCAACCCAGAGGCACTTAGGACAAAGTGCAGGGCTGGTATGTGTGTCAGAATCAACCAGCGACAAGTGTCCCATGAAATGTCTAAACCACAGCAGCATGGGCTATGCTGTCACAGAGCACAGCAACACGCATCCACACATCAGTGTTTACACATACGGGAAGCATCAGTCCTGAAAATCCACTTAGTTTTTCTACAACACTCAATTTCTTTAGTTCCTGATAAAGACCCAATACAACAGTTCCTTTTTCCTATGGTGAAGGGTCATTCAGAACCTAAAAATAACTTCTAGTTCTCATTGTTGATGATGATGATGATGATGATGATGATGATGATAATTATGATGATGATGAATCTGTTTTTGAGACAGAGTCTTGCTATGTAGCCCAGGCTGGACCTTCCAGGGTCTCAGCTTAAGCTCATCAGGTGCCATGTAACTAGTCAGCACAAAGCTTCAATAACAGTTGCCTTTTGCCCATTAAGGCCATACTCAGTAGCCTGCTACTCTATAAGCACTTACGTGATATAGTTATTTGTATTTAAATTACATTATTGTGTAATCTTGCATTCATGTTCTAGGAGAGACATCAATAATATGCACGACAAGCTAACCCACTAAATGTCTGTAACTTACTTGTGGCCATCAAGGTTCTTCCACAAGGCTGACTTCTTCATTTCTGTTTCATCATCGAGTGGAGCTGCCCATCACTTTAGAGAAGGGTTTCTCGTGTACTTGAGTATTGTGGAAAGCAGTAAAACATGTTGACAGCCATTGTTTGAATCTTAGCAAATGGAAAACCTTCCAAAGTAGCAAATCTCAGAATGTCCATGATGAAAGTTGGTGACTACAGAAGGTGCCTGGGATCATCAGTTGCCACATTAGAGGGACATTTGCCACAATGATCACAAGGTGCCCAGGTCAAACTGAGAGTCATCAGAACAGCAGAATGAGGAATCAGAAACAAGTGGCTGTGACAGCAAAGGCCATTGCTGTATTAGATGATAGCTCGGGTTGATGGCACACTCGAGAAACTGCTGAGAGCATGCACTTCTGGCCTGTTGTGACAGAAGACATATTCGTTTTGACTCTGAGTTTTGTTTCAGAAGTCTAGAACACTACAAAACAGTTGAAATTTCATAATATTCGCATTGAAGGTAACTGACCTGGGATCATTGACCAGCATAGCTGATGCCTGGGTGGCTTTAAATGTTCAGATCCATGCTCCTTATGAGCTATAATTTGTCTTATCCATCGTCTTTCAACCCTGTAAGAACCAGTGTTCTCTACACATGAGTTTGTAGATTGGTAGGCCTTGGGAGTAGCATGTTCAATCCCTCATCCTTTGTCACATCCACAGTGATTTTAGTGGGTCATCATGGCTGTTTTCCACCCTTGGGCACATGAGTAAAGCTGAGGACTAAATGGTAGTGGTAGTATGTTCCCATTTCTGCAACTAGAAAGCATCAGGCTCAACCCTTAGATCTAATTCTTCAGATTATTCTCTCTTACCCTCCAACTAAATGCCCACCCCACCCATTCTCTCCTCCCTCTCTGTTCCCTGGTGGTAGCATAACTACTCTGTGTAGTGTCACATCTTTCGATCTTGTGCACCTAGCTGAAATTATGACCACTGGATAGATGATGCAGTGAGCAACTACAGTCAGCATTGTGGAAGTGAGCAACAGTAACAAGAACTTTTTCTTTAGTGAGGTGCCTGATAAGTTATGTTTTCATTGCTGTCCATGATCTGTTTGCAGTGAAATAGCATATTGCTTCATAGGAGGGTAGAGTGGATGAAGAACTGGATGTTCTTTCAGCTTTCCCTACTCTTATTTCTGGTTTGTTTTTTTTTTTTCCAGAAAGTTCTAAGCCTTCTTTTCAGGTGAACTGGATAGAGACTCTTGACCTCTCTTCCAATTAATGTGGATGCTCACTGCCCAGTGTATTTGAAACACACCACATAGCAGCCAAACTCATTCTTTACTTGCCCGAGGCCTCACCCCCTGGAGACCTTACACACGTACATACACACAACCACAGGAATTCCACCCACTCCCAACACAAATGGCCAATGAAGCAAAGGCCACACAGCTGGAATGGGCAAGAGAAGCTTTGCTGGGGTGAACAGACAGGAAGCAGGAAGGTCTGGGAACTCATTCAGGGAATTAAATTCCTCACTTGGCCTCTTTGTACTTGGAGAGAGTGTGTGGTCCAGAGTGCTGGGGGGTGAGAGCTGGGGGCAGAGGAAGATAGAAAGTTAGGGCTCAGAGCAGGGAGTGTGGATTCTCACTTGTACACTGACTCACCTCATCTTCCCCAGGCAAGTCTCTTAATTGCCTAACTAATGGGGAATAATGATACCACTTGGGTGGGAGTTGAGAGAGGGGGGAGAGAAAGGCATGAGAATTCATTAACCCTGTGGGAGGGGCTTGGAGAGTGCCTCTGAGAGATCATTATTACATCATTTTGCCCCTTTCCCACCTCTCCCCACTAATAGGAGACAGACAAATGCTAAATAACTATGTAATAATACATTCCTAGTCAGACAACAATACCAGCATATGTAATAGCCTGCTACAGCTATGAAACTCCACCAAAGATGTATTTAAAGTGTCACCACTGCCTAATGTAAAACATGAATTACAGGTTCATTTGGAGGACACAATTTAAAATCTATACAACCGTACCTTGGCATTTCCCACTGGGTTTTAGCTTTAGTTGTCTTTTTTTTCTGAACATTAGGAAAAAAAATTCCCCGAGTAATTTCAACCCAGAGATACTAACTTGAAGGAACAGTGTTCCTCTCTTTTTCTCCTTTTTGTTTTCACTGGTGACAACGACCCCAAACCTAGTATCTTTTTGACATGTTGTCTTTCCCTCGGAATGCTTCACAGGAACCCCAGAATGTAGATTACACCTTTTGGAGATGTAGCCTGGCCACATAAGGAGACAAGTAGTTGAAATTTGTGTCAAATTGCTTGTTTAAATGACTTGAGCCAACTTCTTAGAGCCAGGACGGCAGGGGCTGGGGATTTTCAAAGTTGGCAGGGGCCAAAATGACAAGGCTCAGCAGTCACCTGGTGAGCTGCCAACACTGACTGGAGGCTTCAAAAAAATAGACTTCCTCAAAGGACACAAATTAAAAGTCATGTTTCGGCATCTATTAAAAGGAAATTATAGGCTTACATCACATAGTAAGCAGCTTTTGCTTTCGTTGCGTTTAAAATACTGCATCGTGCTGATGGAGAACCGGTTGCTACGAAAACCCCGGGCAGGGCTATCCTGAGTAGAGACATTTACACAGGGACCTTTACAGAGGCGGAGCTCTTGTGTGAGCATTTTCCCTGCAAGGATAGAGGATGTCAGTATTTGAAAGATGGGATGTGATTTGGAGCCAGGATCGTATTTTCAAAGTATCTCCCTTAACCCTTTGGGGACTCTGTCCTCAGGACTCATCTCTTAGTGGAAAGCAGCTATCAACCTAATAGTCAGAGCTGGCAGACTCTCATTTTTAAAAATAAGTATATGCAAGCACGTATATGTTTTCAATACCTATTCATGTATTTATTTATTTTGAGTTGTCAACTTCTTAAAAACCCAGGAAACTTCATCCAAAAGTGCAGATCTTCAGTGTCCCCTACCCAGCTAAGAAACATGTTTGCCTTAAGCCATGGTCACACTGACCTGAAGCCTCTGAAGAACACTTCCTACCCACTCCAGTTCAATCTTCTCCACAATTGGAATGCTTTACTTTCCTACCTAGTCAGTACCACAGTTTAAATGCAAGGCCTTGTTCTCTCTCTCTCTCTCTCTCTCTCTCTCTCTCTCTCTCTCTCTCTCTCTCTCTCGTGTGTGTGTGTATGTGTGTGTGTGTGTGTGTGTCCGTGTCTTTGGATGTTTCCCACTATCTCTGCTAGGCTAGCTGCCCTGCGAGTTTCTGGGAATTCTCTTCTCACTGCCTCCCATCTCACCATAAAGGACTACGATGTAGTTGGGCACTATCGTGTCTGCCTTTACATGCGTTCTGGGAATCCAGATCTGGAGCCTTATGCTTACACAGCAAGCACTTCACCCACTGAGCCAACTCCCTGGCCCAGTAACCGTGTTCGATTGACACACAATAATTGTGCACATTTATGGGATTCAATGCGATGTTTTAGTACACTGGGTGATGTTCAAATCCAGGTAGTTAGCATACCTGCAACCTGAAACAGCACTTCTCTGTGATGAAGCTTTCAAGAGACCATCCTGTAGTGGGAATTATACTTGATTGTTGACTATAACTGCTCTACTGTGCAGCAGAACCCCAGAGCTTGGTCTTCCTTTGTAACTGGCTGTGCCCGATGGCCAAATTCTCTGTCTCCCACCTGTACAGCCTCTTGTAACCATTATTGTACCTTCTACTCCTACAAGAATAGCTGGGTTTGTTTCTTGTTTGTTTTGGAGAACCTAGGCCTTTAAATTTTACCAGGAAATGGGATAAAAACTTGTCACAGCCAGAATCAGCCTTGAGTACATTGTCCCTTCCATTGAAATTATCAGATAATTCCAGTGACTATCCATCCCTTATCTAGTCGGCTTTTCTAGCCTCGACCCTCCTTGCTCTCTAAGCAAATTACATTGATGCATATCGACAAATACAAATCAAAGCACAGTATTTGTTTGTGACTAATAACGCGGGGTGTTCTATGCAGCCCCACCTGTAACCTCAGGTTTGTGGTTTGCAGTCACTGCGGACATGGGGACTTGGGCTGCAAACCCCACCTCCCAGGTGCAGAGTTCCTGAGACTGGAATCTGCAGGTGCTGATGACTGTTTCTCCTTCCTCTCTTCCAGGCCCGCCAAACCACCACAGCCAGTCAACTCTGAGGCCCCCTTTGCCACCCCCTCATAACCACACGCTGTCCCATCACCACTCCTCTGCCAACTCCCTCAACAGGAACTCACTGACCAATCGGCGGAGCCAAATCCACGCGCCAGCTCCAGCACCCAATGACCTGGCCACCACACCAGAGTCCGTTCAGCTTCAGGACAGCTGGGTGCTAAACAGTAACGTGCCACTGGAGACTCGGTAAGTACTTGTCCCCTGCTCTAAGTCACCTGAATCACGTGGCTCTGGGGGCTCTGAGTTCTGGTTGGAGAGACATTGCCAGTATAAGGAGACAAGTTTAATGCCTCCTTATCCCTTGGTAATTTGACCCTGGACAGTAGGTTGATCAGTATTTCTTTGTTCACATGTGTCTCCTTTTAATGCTTGTTTACTTTCTTAGGCAGCTCTTGTGTACCCAACTAATAGAATTAGCATAACATATTTTTACTCAAAGGCTCATGGGAAACGTGCTTATAAGGGTATATTGACTGAATGCTGCTGATAAATTATGCATTTGGCCTTTCTTGAAGAAATAAATGAAGACTCATTTGAAATTAAGTGTTTGGGGAGACCTTGAAAACAATCCCCGATTCCAGACTGACAGAAGTCTAATTTTAATTTATATTTCATCCAACCTGACGGCCCACTTTACTCCCTCCTGTACACACTAACAGCTTGATGGCTCTGAGGCAAACAGGGATGTGGGGGAAAAAAACAAACAGCAAAATGGGAAGATGCTTGGGTTGGGCGGGAAGAATCTGGAAATCATCCCCAGGTGTGGCTCTGTTTGAGTTTTCTGTGCTTCGGTCCTTTTTCCACTTTGACTTCTGGTCTTCTAAGAACTGTGCATTCCTCAGTAGGCTTACGGACAATCCTGGAGACACAGTGTGGTAGACAAGACAATTGACAGGGAAGGCCATGAGTAGACTGGTCTGCTACTGCAGAGCCCTGGGGTTCCATCCCCACACACCTCCTTGGTTTGTGTGTTCCGGTTGTTTGCTTATCTGAAGGAGCAGCGGAGGCACCCATTTGTATGGGCCCTTCAGAAAGGTCTCCAGTCGGTTTGAAACTTTAATAACTTAGGTTTGAGGAAGAGAAACAATCAGCAGCGTTTCTGGTAATGGCCAGTGGATTTTCCGCACACAGCTGGAAGCAATTTAGAAAGCTGTGACATTCGGAGTTGTTGCTCATCTATGATGTCTTTAAAGTTTAAAAAGTAAGATCTTGAGCGTCAATAGATGGTACACCCTTGCTACTGTACTCACACTAAATTTTAATTTCATTTTCTGACAGTTAACGCATTGTTTTTATCTATGTCTTCAACCCTAATCACTAAAACGTAAAAGTTGTCAAGGCAGTAAAAATTATATCTATGGATTATACAGAATAGATGATGATTAACATCTATACTAATGCAATAATCCTAATAGCAAGGGCAGAAGCCACTGGTCAACCAAGCTAGATGAGATTTTGTTTTTCCTCCTTGCATTTACAAACCACTCTAGAGTTTGTTATCAGCCTCTTTTTATGTTAGTAGATGATTATATATGAAAAACAGTTTCTGGGTAGAAAGAAATAAGAGAGAAAAGGGGGAGGTGTGTGACTGCCTGGTTGCCATTGGTATTAAGCTTCTGTTGTGCACTTTATGGTTACACTAATATATATTTTCTATGTGCATTAATACATTCAAGCATTATCTCAGTGGAGTCAGAAAGTGATCCAACAAGGTCTAAAAGGATGATTACTATTTCTTCTTCAAAGATGCAGAGTCTAGATGTAAAGGAACACTTCTGCAATAGGTCTGTGATTTCACAGAGACAATAAATTATGAGGGAACCTGTGTAGAGCCCTCATGATCCCCACACAGTACGGGAGGGAGATGTCTGTCTGGGTGAACAGCCATAAACCTGTTTCTTTTGCACTAGATTGTCCAATTTACAGGGCCAGATCCATCAGTCTGTTACTTAAAAGTAGTCTCCCCTTGGTCATAAGAACATATAGAAAGGTATATATGTGGTACACAAATATACCTGCATGTAAAACAGTCATACACATAAAATAATAAAATAAAAATATTTAAAAGGATACATATAAATATGTCCCCTAGCTGTTGATGAAATCGGTTGGTTTCCCAGGAGACTTGTTGTCAAGAACCAATTATAAGAAAATGTCCCCTTGCTGAGCACATGGTCGAAAGGACCCACAAAAGCAGTGGGTCACTCGCCACTGTCTTAAGGTAAACTCTCTCAGCACCTGCTCTCTGGAGTGCTTCTGCAGAGCACTTGCACAAGTAGCATTTCTCCAAGGGCTTGGAGTCTTCAGTGATGTGCTTAGAAAAGGCAAACTTGGCACACAGACAGGATCTCCAAAACCTTGAAGTCTGAGAGAAAAGACAAGGGAGAGCAGCGCCTGGATGTTCTTTGCTCAGTCTGTTCGAGACGCAAGGATTGGAGACTGAGAATCTCAGGCCTGGGACTGGGAAGACTCCTGGAAATCAAGCCAAAGTCAGCCTTCATAGATCTGAGCACCAAGAACTTGAATGTACAGTAGACTTGCACATGACAACTTTATCATTAATCCACAGCTCTTCGGGAACCTATGATGTTCTGGCAGGGGAGTGTAGCTCAGTGATCGAAGACTAACCTTATACATGCAGGGCTCTGAGTTCAATCCTTGGCACTGAAACAAATAAGCAAGGGCTGGGAGATGGCTCAGTTGGTACAGCGCTTACTGCACAAGCCTGGGGGCCTGAGTTTGAATCCCCAGTGTTCATGTAAAAAGCCAGGCACAGTAGCACATATCTACAACCCCAGCACTGGGGGTGGGTTATGGGAGGAGGCAGGAAGACCTTGAAATTCATTGACCAGCCAACCTAGTTGACAATGAATCCCAGATCTCAAAAGCTAAGGTGGAGAGCAGTTAAGGAAAATACCCAACGTCAACATCTGACATCCACTCACAACTGCATGCACACACACACACACACACACACATACACACACAACAAATAAAATTAAGCAAATAACATGAATCGGTGTAGCATATAATTTCAACATAACTATGGTTTCTCTAGCCCAACCTTAAAAAAGGAAAGCAGAAGGGAAAGGAAATTTTAAAAAGAGACAGACCTATTGCTCTTTTTAAAACAATGTTAATTTTCTCTCTTGTTATCAGATAGGTTCTGATTCCAAAGAACAATGTTAGATACTGAGTGGGTCATGAGTAAATTGAGCATACTCCTCTCTAAGGTCTCACATAACCCAAAGGAGGGGTTAGACAAATAAACAGAAAGTACACTATACATAGTAATGGGAAGTATGAAAGTCAAAGTGATTGTCACAAAAATTTCACAGCTTAAAAGCCACGAGATAAGTAAGGGTCTACTGTCGGGGGGCCATTCCCCACCCCCACATTTCCCCAGAGTACTCTTGAGGAGGAGCAGCAGGAAATATTAGTTAGAAGGATAGATGGGGAGAGAAACAGATAGAAAATACAAGCTAGCCTCGAGAGGGCCTGGACCCTAATCCATCGGGCCCTGACTGTCTCTGCTCTAGGGTATTTAAAGGAATGCCAAGGGATGGAGCAAAAGATCTCCCCCAGCACAGCCGAGTGCAGACCATCTCAGACACCTGTAACTTAGGTCTGTGGTCCAATCATCCTCTTTATGCAGACCTGCTGGGTAAAGCCAGGAGGAAACCTAAAAATGGGCTCCAACAGTCTACCAAGTAGAAAAATAGAGAAAATCCAAGCCCAATTGTGTATTATTTGTTCCCATGACCACCATTTTTTATATTGTCATTAATGACTGTAAACAAAACAAACTCACTCAATCAAATGCTAAAGCATTGAGATTTAGGAAGCATCATTTTCTTATCCATGGGGGTGTGATAGCAGGTGTGGGAGTTCTTTGAAGGGATGTGATGCCACACAAGGGTCACCATGCCTCTTTAATACTAAATAAGACTCAGTTAATCATGTCCTAACCATTAAAGGTAAGATGTTCTGGAGGCTCATTGTGAGGTAGTCACTAATTGAGAACATGGAATGGAAATTTACCAACAGCTTCATGACTTCCCCCGCATTCGTTCCAATTTCTGGGAGTGATGAATGAGCTCCATACTTTGGAGGTAATGAACAGGCATCCTGCCATCCCCAGAGATGCTCAGCCAAATCCCAGTGTTTCTTTTAAACCAGTGGGGACAGGTCCTTGCCTCTCAGCATTGCATGTTGATGTCCCTACCAGGCTTAAAGAGGTCTGAAAAGTCTTCTTTGAACCATATGATATTTTTTTAGTTTGTCTTACAACATATAGAATTGGAAGTGCTGATTATGGAGCCATAGAAATATAAGACATAGAAAACAAAACCAGGGCTAGGGAGATGGGTCAGTCAGTCAATAAAGGGTTTGCTATGCAAGCCTAAAGGCCTGAGTTCATGTAAGAGGCAAGTCTGGCAACATGTGCTTGTAATTCTGGCACTGAAGAAACAAAGAGACAGACAGATAGATCCCTGGAACTCAATGACCAACTGGTCTACCCATATTCATGAACTCCTGGTTCAGTGAAAGACTCTATCTCAAAAAATAAGGTAGACAAAGCTACACAGAGAAACCCTGACTCAAAAAACCAAAAAAAAAAAAAAATAAGGTAGAGAGTGATTGAGGAAGATACCCAACATCAACTATTAGATTACACACACACACACACACACACACACACACACACACACACACACACGGCAACAAAAGAAAGGAAAGCTGTCGAGCTGAGTCACTGAGCACACAGAAATCATGTGAAGAGAGCTCTATGTAAATGTTAATTCCATTAGAGGACAGCATGTAAATTTCCACTATTGAAGGCAGTTTATATATGAGCTATAATAGGCAAGCATTCTACCAACTGGGGCATACCCCCAGTGCCATGGGCCATTATATAGCCCACAAAATCTAAGCACATAACAGAGGGCCTCAGTGCAAGCAGCCTGCCCAATAAATCACCACCCTCCATCTTCCTCCAGTATAGAATCAAGTCCCCACATGCTTCCTGCCTGCCATCTCCGATCACCTGTCTATTCCTTCTCTGCAGAGAGGGCCAAGGTCAAGAATCTTTCTACTCGGCAGCTTCTTGGGAAGTGTCAGAAGTCAGCTTCTCTTGTCTAAAACAGTAGCAGTATCTCAGTGACAGAATCCAACTTCCCCTCTGTGTTTTGCTGAGACAGGCTTCTCCAAATCTGTCTGCGTAGCAGGTGACCGAGGAGAATCCCTAAGCAGGGCAAAGCTTCCCGGATTCGGAAACTCTGGAAACCCTGATTTTAATCATCCACATCATCAAGTTATAAACAAGTTTGCAAATTGCTTTTCAAGATGTCTATCCATTATTCATTCTAGAAATGTCTATGAGAATGCCTACTATGTGTCAGCCACTGAGAGCGCTCTCTCTCTCTCTCTCTCTCTCTCTCACACACACGCTCACACACTCACACACACACACACACACTCACACTCACACACACACACACACACACACACACAAAGCAATCCTTGCCCTTACAGAAATGCTAGACAGGATAGAACAGAGCACCAACAAACGAATAAACAAATGTCTCTCCCATAGTGAAAGTGGCAAGTAGGTGCCATGAGAGGTATAGAGAAGTCAGACCCATGGCAAATGGGTATCAGTAAGGCTTAAAGAGAGTTTAAGGCTAGGGAGATTGGCTTACTGGTTAAAACATTACCTGTGCAAGCCATACAACCTGATCCCCAGAACCCACCAACAAGCCAGACATAGTCACAAGCATCTGTAATCCCAGCATGCCTATGGGAAAATGGGAGGGGGAGACAAGATAATCTCCAGATGCTCATGAGCCAGCTAACCCATTTTACACAGCAGTGAAAGAAACTGTGTCCCAAAACAAGGTAGAGAGATGAGGCTATCTTGAAGGTTATCCTCTTGCCCCCCCCCCCCCCAACACACACACACACACAGGAGAGGGGGAGATGCGGAGACAGGAAGAGAGAAGGAAAGAGACAGTGAGGAGAGGAAAGGAGCTGGCAGAGAGCACTACAGTGTCAGGGAAAGAAAACAGGCTAGAAAACTAGGCAAGGACGTGATGAACAGGGCTTTGGACTATGACAAAGACTTGGGATGTTCACCCAAAGCAAAATGAAAAGCCACTGGGGCAATTTAAGTAAGAGAATAAAATCAAAAGATGTGGTCCTGGACTACAGGTTCAATTGGGAGGAAACAGCCATTGTTAAGGGGAAAGCCAGTCAGTGGCTTTGCTTAATGCCTCATCCCCACCTCCCACCTTCACCCCATCCTCCCCCCACCCCCACCCTCCAGTGAATGCTGTAGGTGGGAGGAGGATTTCCCGGTGGAATCAGTGATCATCACTTGCTCATGGGCACAAATGAGGGCTAGGAGTCAGTATTCTGACTTAGGAGCTCTGTGCATCATGTCTATCATTCCCCAAATAAGGAAGACATTTTGTGGTAGAATGCAGAAGTTCATGAAATCAAGAGGCTTGTGTACAGATATTAATACTACTGGTCAACCGCTTGGAACTTTCAATAACAGAAAATCATCCATTGACAAATACCACCTAGGCTGGTGTATTCATAGCTCATGGTAACTATTCTTTTTCCCCTTTTTAAAAAAAACTGTGGAAATTATGTTAAATTTATTCTACAGTATCATATAGGCCTTGAATAACAACTTTTCTTTTTCAGATATTTTTTGCTTTCCACTTAGCTTTCCACATATGCCGTTTAATGCCTTCAGCTGTTCCTAAGTGGTATGTTACTATTCCTATTTGAAACGAGGGGAGCCCTGGAGGGAGCAGTGGAGGAGGGTCACAAGCCTGAGGCCATTCTGGGTTCCATAGAGACACTGTTGGACTGAATGAATGGATGATAATTGAACTAATGAGATCTGAAACTCAGGGTATTAAGTTATCCATCACACAACAGCAAATGGCAAAGCTGGGATTTGAACTTATATGTACCTGACTCCAAATGCCATGTTCTTATCCACCATGATTTTTAGAACTCGATAAGGTGGAGGAATACTGATCCTGATAGAAAAGAGGAAATTAATTTACCTTATCCATGGAGATGGTGAAACTGATGCATTGTGAGTGACATCATATCTTTGGGTATTATTGGACATAGACTGAGTGGTTGTCAAAATCATAAGCTGGGTGTAATGTAAGGTGCTCTTTGCAGCACCTTGAGGTATTAGTTTTCTCTACCTCCCAGAAGAGCTGATAAGCAACACATTCTGTGGCCTCACAGCTCTTACCAAGAGTAGAGTTCCCAGCCCCATTGCCGCTGCAAGCCCAGCCGCCTCTGGTACCCAGGCCCAAGACTACTTTGAATTCCTACTTTACTTTTATCTGGTGCCTTCTACTTGTGACTCCAGGCACTAAGATAAGTCACTAATCCCCTTTGTCCTTTGGAAATTAAGGGTCTGTCTCTCCTTTTCAGGGCCTCATAATGACTGCCGGTGGCTTGATGCTATTGCATCTCTTCTAATAAAACTCTCCTGGAGGGTCGTTTGTCTTGGCTCCCTTTCTACCAAACCATCTAAAAGATCTTGATCATTTTGTCAACACTAGGAATTACTGGCAACTTGGCATGGTGAACTTGAACCTCCCTGCATGGTGGTGGCAGCAACATCGGCTGCAGGAAAGCCCAGTTCCAAGGATGGCCGTATGCTCTGTGTTCTAGCTCCACAATTTTTAATGTTTTTTATTCCACTTGGGTTGGAAGCAGTCACAGGGCTACAGGTACCATGGCTGTTCACTTGGTCAGCCTGGGAGCATCACTGTTATCCTTTTAGCAGGAAGCCAGAGTAAGGGCTCTGATAGAGAGCTGCATATACTGAGCTTGATAAACAGTATTCAAGGAGTCTGACTCTAGGACCAGAAAAATCACATACTTTTCTTGTCTTCAAGACAAAGTCATCCTGGCCTAATTTGGGTGTTTTGTTAGTTGTGCAGATTTAGGAACTGGGATGCAAGCCTTTTTCATGAATAAGGTTTTCACAGAGAAGCAGAAAGACTGTTGAAGCATCCCTACCATGCTGAGTCCAAAGACTATTCCAAACTCGTTTTCAGATGGATTTTTCTACCAAAGGATTCATTTTCTGACAGCATCACTGACAAGCTTGATCTTGAGAATATTAAACCAAAGTAACCTGTTTGCTTTTTTTCCTCCTTTTTTCCCCCTAATGTTTTCAAGTAAGGTTTAAAAGTAGAGTGAAGCAAATGCATTGAAGCGCTTTTCAAATCAATAGGCGGCTTGATTCTCCATATTGCTAAACATTACACCCCTCTAAATTCTCATCAGAGGCAACATGGAAATTAATGAGACCTTTAGGTTAGCCTTTCAAGCTCGGCCTTATTTTATAGCTTTACCTTGCCTTTTTGACACCATGATCCCGCCTGGCCACCAGCAGCATTTCACGTCGCGGTGCACTTTAATTTTGCTGTTTTGTTAGTCTTCCTTGGAAACTGGCAGCTTATTAATCTCAATAACAGAGCTGCTCAATAGGCAAGCTTACCAGTGAGAAGCTAGGCTATGTCTTCTTGTTCTTCCCACCTTCATCAAATGGAGGCAAGGGGGCTGGTTCCTGGGTAAGAGGGTGAGAGGGGTGGGTAGAGAGAAAGCCAGTGTGGTGGGGGGAGCATCTCATGCCCCACATCTCTTTCTGACAATAGGCAGGAAAATAAAGAGCACCCCATCTAATCCACTGCTCTGCAATTTATGGCTTGTGGTGTTAAACACACTCAGACCCATTAATAAGAAAATAAATAAGGTGTCGTGGCATGCGTGCAAATTACAAGGTGCATTAAGGAAGGCGCAAGCATTACATCTTACTCAAGACCCCTCTAGCCTACTTTTGGCATGGTTTGCAAACTTTGAAGGCAGAGGTATCCAAGGAGAAGCTGTCATTTTAAAATTTAGCCCCTTCTGTAAAATTTAAAAAGTGCTAAGTTGATTAACGCTTTGAAGACTTGAACTCCTTGCTTGCATGAACTCCTTGCCAGGGCGAAGCCTACGGGTACAAGGAACTTTTTCTAAAAATCCGTCCCTCTACAGCTCATGCCTTGGGGACCCAATTAAGGATGGAGGCCACCTCGTGGTCATGCTATGGAAGAGCAAGACTCTGCCCCGAGTCTGTGTAAATACTGAAGACTCTTGGGTAAAGTTCACAGTTGAAAAAAACCTAAATATTTCCATCTCTCTCTCTCTGAGCTCTCTCACCCACTCAGTTAATATCAACTGTCACTCCCTTGGGGCATTTCCTGATGTCTTCCCCTGGGGTGTTTTATCTGGCTCAGATAGAGGAAGAGTAGTGGAAGCACAAGTCTTTTTTCCAATTCTGACTCCCTGAAGTCACATAAGGATGTATGGTTCTCCCGGGCAGGGGAAATGGGCTCTGCAACTTTTTTGAGGGTTCCTTTGATTTATTAGCCTTAGCTCCACTTGCCTCTGTGAGTTGGACTCTTGTGTCCTTAGGATTGTAATCCATCACCAGGTACTGGCCCATCACGCCCAACTGGAGCTGTGGACTCTAGCGTAATATGAGTGTATTTAGGAAACTCTCCTCAGGTAGCTTCATTGCCTCTAAGCCCACCGATCAATTTGGAGTTCTTCTCTCAGTCCTGTTTGTGAATTATCGCAGTGCTAAACACAAAGGTTCACCCTTGAACTTGTTAGGTATTTTCAAATCACTCACAGGAGCATTCCTAGCTCATAGTAACTAATTAGGGGACAGCAAACACCCTCCCCAGGTTTCTGTCATCAATATTTTAATCATGTATGCATAAATATAATTTATTAAATTACTTGAGTGACTATCAGAAATCCTGCCAAGTTCTCATAATGACTTTTTCATTTCCCATCAGCCTAGCTGCCCCTTACTGTTCTTGGGTGCACACAGTGAGGGCATGGGAGACTCATTTAAGTATTGGATGGGACTTTAAGGAAAGCCGTTCTGCCTCTAGCCCCGCCCTCTCCAACTCAGTAAAATAGGAGAAGCAGAAAGTCTCCTGAGAATGAGTGCTATGTGAATGTATGTGTTCTGGGCACTATGGTCCTCAGGTTAGATCTTCCTTCTTGGTGTGCCCCACAGCACGATGCTGAAGCACCAAGTTCAGCCTTCCAGCTTCTACACCACAGTCCTCATAAGAAGAATAATGAACCTGCTGAAATGCTTCCTGCTCCCAAAACCACTGGATGATTTGGGGGCTCTTTTTTCGGACAGACTCCTGTCTGAAATGTCTCGTTTGTGCTGAGCATTGGCTTAGGTGCTTTCCATCATTTGCTGGAGACAAAGCTCCGCGGGGCAGATGTCCTTGTCTCCTGTCAGCATATCAGGCAAATGAAATGTGAGGTGCAAGGTCTAGGAAAAAGAGACAAGGTCCTTGGCAGACTTGGGCTCAAGTACTTACACTTGGATATTAGATGTCTGCCTTAGCCTGGCTCGTCTGTGTTTCTGAACACAGTGCTTAGAGAACCCTATTTGCTGGCATCATTACAGGGCCTGTGAGCTATATAGTTAGAGTTTAGAAACCTCACTGAAGAAAGGCTCTTCTTCCTGGACATTTGTTTGGTTTGTTTCTCTATGACAGGGTCTCATTCTGTAGGCGAAACTGGCCTGGAACTTGGTTTCCAGGGTGCTGCAATTACAACACGGTTCACTACTCCTACCACTGGCTATTCCTAATTTTCAAGTACACTTTCTTGACAGAAGCCCATGGAACCCGGCTGGGATCACAACTAGCACGACTGACCTACCTATCCACCAGGCTTAGAGAACAGACCACGGTGACTGGCTAGGCAGACTCATATGCCCACCCAGGGCCAGATTTGGAAAGGATGGCTAGCACATTAGTCAAATGTCACACCAGTAAGAGAATGTAAAAGAGAAAGTGACAGACAAAAACTCCAGATCAACCCAAATCAAACTCAGCACTACCAAGCAATCTTCTCTTACAGCCTGAGTATAATTATTTTCTCCTCTGGGTAAAGAGTATAGTGGCCAGGGTAGGAGGTGGAGGAATTTCAGGGCACTGAGTTGTCTCACTTGCCTGGGCACAGAAGGAGGTTTGCAACTGAGTCCAATGAAAGAGAAAGAATAAGTTCCACTGACTGACTGCCTCCCGCCCACTTCGGATTCATCACCCTCTCTGGTTCACTTCTCAAACGTCCCATGACTTTACCTTTGAGTTCACTGTGGCTACTTAATGCATTTTAACTTTTATTAGTCTCCTGATGTCTCTTCTAAGCTATCATCGTCTTTCCTGCAAAAGTGCTTGGATTCCACATTTTCTAATTAAAACATGCTCACTTCTTGTCTTCCTAACCAGTGCTCTTTATGAGGGCTCATGATGAGAAAGTTAACTCAAAACATCTCGATGCACTTCCCACCTCCTGAAAACGGCGGAAGAAGTGGTTTTACCTATGGGAAGTTGCATTACTTTGAAGAATTTTTGGTTTTGCTTTTTAATAAAACCATAAATGGAAACCATTTAACTCCATGCTTCATGCTCATGATATTCTTGGTAATGTGTTTGATCTTGCTTGTGAAAATCTTGAGTAGGATGTTTTGCAGAGAGCAGTCAGCTCCCTAATGGATCATAATAGATGCAACATCAAAATAGTTCTATGTTTAATTAGATAAAAACTCTCATCATAAAATGCAATGTGGCCTAATGTTACTAGTGGTGTTCCTTAGTGCTTACTTCCCTGTGAATTAATTCAGAATAACTAGAAATGGGAAGGCTAAGTGTAGTAGGGAGAAGATAGAAAGCACACTTAAACTCCTCAAGAATTTCAAGGTAATAGTTTGTGTGGCAGTGACATGGGTGGGCAAAACGAAACGGGAGGGAGGTCTCACTCAGTATGTGTCTGAGTTACTTGGATCTCTCAATCGTCTTCATTGCTCCCTTTGCATTTAGAAATATAAAAACAATACCAAGATGGGGTCTTCCTCACAGACATCTCCAAAATTAAATGTTGTTCCATTCAGGGGAAAGGGTGAAGTTCTTCATGGAGCTAAAGCCAACAGACTATTTCAAACCCAAAGGGGGAACAGAGACAGAAATTGGAACAGAAGTGAGAATGGGTGTAGGATTGGAGATGGGGATGAAGATGGTGAAGAGGATGGGGATAAAGATGGGGATGAAGATGGAAAAGAGGACAGGAATGGAGATGGGGATGAAGACAGAGAAGAGGATGGGAATGGAGATGAGATGATGGAGAAGAGGATGGGAATGGAGGTGGAATAAAATTTTGGAAGAACATGAAGATAGAAATGAGAACTAGGATAAGTATGGGAATGGGAATGGAGATGAGAATTGACAAAACAAGGGTGGAGATGAAGATGTGGATGTAGATAAGATAGGTGTGGGGATGGGGATAAAAACTCCTCACTATTTCCTACATTATGGTGGGCTTAGGTTCCTATTTATCTCACAGATTGTTTTTTATCTCTACTTTCTTTGCAAGAGAAAGGTCAAGAATTTAAAGCAAAAAAGGAAAGCATGGTCACAACAAATTTTCAGTTGCTTTATTACAAAATGTAGATATTCTTTTAGTAAAAAATATTCAATTATTGGAAAGATAGGAAGTGCATAGAAGTAATCTCTACTTCTCAATTTCTATTTCCAAGAAAATACCACTTGAAGGCTTATTACTTCAAGCTTCCAAAGATGTTTATGAATGTCTAAGCATATATTTTAATAGAAATGGAACCATATACATTCCACTTAGTAAGTTTCATTTTAACTTAATGAGATATTGTGGAAATCTTTTCAGGTAATTTCATGTAGACCTACTTCATCCCCTTTTTAAAGGTCTCTGTAATGTCCCATAATGCCATAATTTATTTAACCAATGTCTTCTTGATAGACACTTAGATTGCTTTCAGCTTTGTGCTATTACAAACATAACCGCAATGAAGAGTCTTGTGTATGTACCTTTCTTTGCATACTTATAGGATTATGTTCAAAAGTTAAATTCCAGGAACTGAAATTGCTAGATCAAAGGGTATGTATAATATGCATTCTGAAGTTCGGTAGACTGTGCCAAATTGTGCCCATCTCAATTCAGATGTTATGATCTCTCTCTCTCTCTCTAATGACCTATTTCTCTGATGGGCTGAAAACAAGAATCCCCAAATTTATAGAGTTAAGATATAGGGAGAAGAGAGGGAGGAGAGAGAGTTGTTGTTTTTTTTGTTTTTTTTTTTTTCTGAAAGAATATACCTCCCATCTCTATGTTTTTGTTTTAGGTTTTTAGTGGGGCAAATTGAACCCAGGGCCTCTACTTGCTAGGCAAACTCTCTCTCATTCCCAGTCCATGACACCCCTCCTTACGTTCCATGCAAAGCACTTGAAGAGGCACCATTGAGGCAAAGTCTGACTTGGGGTCTTCCCTTAGGGCTAAGCCTTTAGTAGCAGCTGTGTGGCTCCTGTGGATCCACGCACACCTTTGCTGCCTCCTGTTTTCTCATTTATCATTTGACCGTGTTTTCAATTTGCCCCCTCTCCTCGTCTGCGTTCCCCCTCTCTACCTGAGGGGGCTACTGTGAGAAGATGTAAGAGAGCTGACTTTGTCTAGTTTCTGCAACCCTGAGAGAAATTCCCCAGTACAGCAGTTGTGACTGTTGAAGCCGTTGCAGGAGAGCACATGATCAAGGGCTTGACAATCTAGTAAAAAAGATGGCCTTTTATGTGGGATAGGAATGTGTGGGCTGGGGCCAAACTTACTTAGTTATTTTGTCTGAAACTCTGATTTTATGCTAAGTAATTTTTTTTTTAATTTCCCACCTATCATTGGTAATCTCATTGTCAGAGATGTACATAAGACTTTGGCTTAATTCCGCCAACATTTCGGAGGTCCTGTGAGTGACCAAGCATATTAAGGTACACTGGGAGTCAGATGAAAAGCACGTGCCTTCTCTCACTGTGAATTATAGTGTCTGGCTTTCACTTTGATTGGAGAGTGCGAGTCTCTCCACCTAAAAGTCATCTCTGGCCAGAAAAGACAGCATCTGGGTAGGATGGAGCAAGTCTTTGGAGACCTTGCTACAGAGACTTCAAGGCCATATCTGAGGCTCAGACACACTCTGTAGGGCAAGGAGGCTGGTGTATGGCAGTCAGATTCACTGGGAGGAGAAAGTTCGCTTGACACCTAGAAAGGAAGGAAGTAGTAGAAATATTGCAACTAACCAGGAATCCCATATTTGACAGAGGCAGATAGGAGGAAGGAGCGGAAAAGGGAGAAAAAATGAAGACTATAGCAAGGACAAATAAAAAGAAAGCAATGTTTGAAGTAGGCAGTGCGTGGGATTCCTGAGTAATTATCTCTGTAACAGCAATGGCTGACAATTATTTTGAGGGCCTATTCAATGTCAAGCACATGCTAAGCCCCGTTTAATCCCCTCAATATCTCTAAATATTTGCATTGGAGCAAACTAAGATATAACAATACCAAAGGCTGCACAGGTTATAGGCAGGCTCTGAACACCATATATAACCAACAGTTACCCTTGAGCCACTGTCCTACTCAGCCTCCCTGAGGCAACAGGTGCTGTCCAAGCCTGCTGCAGACCTGAACTCGCTCCCTTTTCCTGCTTCTTCACCTTGCTGCCGTAAAATGACATTGCTTCTCACACAACCGCTTCACCCTCTTGTCTAGCAAAACCTAAGAGTTAGAAAGAACCCCAGTTCAAGTGCAGATCTTTGCAGTGCCAAGAGAGACAGCTTCCCTCCCACCAGACTTGCCTTTAAGTTTTACTTAATTCTGCCACTTGCAAAGAAAATGCCTGCAGGCAGGCACCTGCCTCTTAGTCTAACATCCCCCGCTTCCTGTCAGGTGGCTTTCAATTCACCATGCCTCAGCATGTCCACCGGCATCTTCCTCGAGATTTCCAAGATGGCACTGACAAGCGTTTGGGGTACTTGAGGCAAACATGCATGACAATTTTCCTTGACACTTGAATTTTTTAAGAAGCCTCGCCCTGGAGTCTAGGAAACCTAGCGCTAAAGAAGCCAGTTATCTTTCAAAGAAACCATGTTTCCACAGCATCTTCCTTGCTACTTGTCTCACGTGGCAGGGATGCTGCAGGATCCACCTGAAAGTGTATGAAGCACCAGGGCCGGGTTTACGTGTTGATGCTAAATGATGGTTGCCTCATTTAATGGCACTTTTTTTTTCCTTGACAACTGAAATGTATGGATCTGTTCGGTGCGTTGTCAATGCGTGTGTGGCTGACCTACAAACACGGTCACACGGCACACTTCCACACAGCACTAATTTCTGAGTGTCTAACAGATAGATGTAGGCAGGCAGATGTGACACAGGGGTTGCTGTAAAACTTAATTAATATCCCTGAAGAGCTCTTATATCATTTCATGAAGAGTGCTACTTGAGAAGAAAATATTATACCTATGGATGCTGCACAGATAACAGAATGTGGGTAAATATGCTGATGGGTTTCCTTATAGTTCCTTGGGCCTCGAAGGGTTGGATGTAAATTCTAATGGAAAAATAAATTGTATTAAAGATAACCATTTTTATGTTAGAGTTTAAAAAAATAAAAAGTAACATTGTCCTAACTGGAATGTTAGAACACTGTACACTTAGGCATGGAGAAGCAAATCTTCAGTTCATAAAAGGGAGTAGCAACGTTTGCTTATTCTTTCCTTTTCTTTCACTTCTGCCAGACCCAGATCTAGGATTCACTGAATGCCTTAAAAATTGCTGAGAGGTAGGGACTGGTGGAATCATTCAGTCTGGAAAGGACTTTGCCCCACAAACATGAGGACCTGAGCTTGATCCCCAGCACCCATGTTCAAAGCTATGGTGTCATTCACTTACCACCCCAATGCTAGGGAGTCAGAAAGAGGTGGATCCCTGGGGCTCCCTGGTCAGCCATGCTAGACTAATCCAGGAGCCACAGGTCCCAGTGAGAGACTTTGTCTTATAAAAACAAGATGGATGACTCCTGAGGATCGACACCTGAAGTTGACCTCTGACATCACATGCAAGTGCACACAGGTGTGCATGTAAATGAGCATACACATGTGAGTACACACACACACACACACACACACACACACACATTGTTGTCCTAGTCCATTATTAATGCTGTAACAGAATAGTTGAAATTTGCTAACTTATGATGAATGGAAACATGTTGGCTTATGGTTCTAGAGGCTGGGAATTCAAGAATGAGGGGGCCAGCATTTGGCAAGGAGCTTCTTTGCTGCATGATTCCATGCCTGTAGTACAGAAAGGAGAGAGAGAGAGAGAGAGGAGAGAGAAATGCAGCTCGGGACTCACTGGCTTTAAGCAATCCACTGCCAAGATAAGAAACAAGTTTTGCAATGATTGATCTGTCCATGGAGTTGGAGTCCTCACAGCCCACTTATCTCTTAAGGGACTCCCAATTAATACTCTAATAGTGCCAATAAGTTCAGAATCAGTTGGAAGAGGGGCAAGCATTCAAACCATGGCAGCAGCTAAACAATAATTCAGATAAATCAATTCTGTTTCTTTTTTTTTTAAGCCCTGAAGGAATCTTAAAAAAAAAAATACTCTGCCTATTCTGTTTAACTGATATAGCTAAATACCCTTTCCTCTTCTCTCCTTCTGTCATTATTTCCTCTCTTCTCTTCCTGTCTCCCTCCCACCCTTCTTCTATCCCCCAGCAAACAGGTCTTGAGTACTGACAAAAAAAAAATCCAGAAAATGACCGTTCTTGATTTGTTTTGATTTGTTTGGGGGAGGGGCCTTTTGTTATGCTCCTATCGACCTGTCTTTCCATTTCTTCCTGGTTCCAGTGCATGTTTTAGGAAGCAGGGAAGTCCATTGTAGTTTTAATTCTCAAATAAAGAATAGCATATAGTAAGTTTTAAATTGGAAAAAAAAAAAAAGGTATACGGTCAAGCCAGGCGTGGTGGCACACTCCTTTAGTACCAGTGCTCTGTAGACAGAGGAAGTTCTGGGCTAGTCAGGGCTAAGCAATGAGACTGTGGCTCATGAAAAAAAAATGACTCATGTGATCAAATAATCAGAGTAATAGTTATTATAGAGTACTGGGAAACTTTGATTATTTAGTAGTAAAAGCTTGTGAAGATTTATAGTATTTTCCTAAATTCTGTACAGACCCTTGCAGGCCCTGTGCATGCTGTCTCAGTCTCTGTGAGTTCATATGAGCTTTACTCGGGCTAATTTAGACAGCCTTGTTTCCTTGTTTCCTCTGGCTCTTACACTCTTCCACCTCCTTTACTCAGGTTCCCTGAGCCCAGAGGGGAGGGATTTGATGTAGACATCCCTTTTAGGACTTAGTGTTTTAAGGTCTCTCACTCTCTGCATATTTTCAGGCTGTGGGTTATAAATATGTCCAGACTTTTCCAAGAAGGAGCTAGGAAAAAAAGAAAAAAAAAAAGTCTACTTCCAATCATGCTCAGTGTAGTAAAACTTGAGGTCTCTACACAGAGTGTAACTTGAAGGTTATAACACAACATACCAGTGCATCTAAGTGATTGAAGATGGCACATAGGTCCAGGTGTACACTGTGTTAACATCTGGAGGACTGGCAACATGATCCCCTTCAGTATCATGGTGAATGAAGCTCTTCTTCCTTAACCAAATCCTTTAAGTACCAAAAAGAGGGGGGGCAGGACTCCTTTGTTACAGAGAGGAGGAAAACAAAAGAAACTTAAAGGAGCCTCTCTGTGGTGTAGGGAGAGACTTTCCAGAGTTGAAAGCCGCTCTGATTCTATCCTTTTGAAAGTGATTTAGATGAGAAAATGCACCATGAGATCTTCATGTTCGCAGAGATACCAAACCTGTGAAGATAAACTGCTCTACAGGTGGGCAGGGACGTGACAGATAAGGAGCAAATACATTACCAGAAATTCTTACAGACTTCTGGGAAGATTATCTGGGAGTTCCCAGTTACAAACGAGAAGCTGGACCAGAGATTAGGATACAGGGATGTGTGAAAACGTAAAATCGTTGTATCGCTATGGAACAAAGGCAGAGCAGAGCTGTAAAACGCACACCGTCGCTAAGTGGGATCTTAGAAATTAATTTTTAGAAATGCATTATCCCACTATTTTCCAACCCATTGGGTGTCCGCAATAGAAATGGTCAGCACACTCACGCCTGGTGTACCTCGGCAAAGACATGGAAGTTGAAAGTAACCGCTTCAAAAAAAAGAAAAAGAAAAACAATAAATGAGGAGGCTGGAGTGGTAGTTGTCGATAAAGTGCTTGCTTTGGAAACAAGAGGACCTGAGTTCAATCCCCAGGACCAGGTAAACAAAACAAAACAGCAACAATAAAAAAAACCAGATTTGATGGCATAGTACTTAGAACCTCAATAAGTTCCAGTCCTGTGAGGGACCCTGCAATTAACAGTTCCCTAGGAGAGTGAGACTCATTCGCCATAGCATCAAATGACAGTGTGGTGACATGTGCTCATGCTCAGTGATTATCACTTGACTTGACTTCTTACCTGTGGCCTTCATATCAGATTTATATTTGTAATGGAAATGGACACAATGTGGGGCATGAAGGAACCAACTTCTGGGCTCCGAGTTTAGATTCATGGTCTTTTACAGCCCTTCCTATGGCTCTGGAATTCCATTTTATCATCGCCTTTCAGAAGCGTCTGAAGCTAGGGAGATGCGCGGCCTTTCCCAATTTCATGCCACGTCCAGTAGAGCTTGGAGTCGAGCTGTGCCTGGCTCTAAAACAACTAACTCTGCCATAATTTGTGTTTTCCTTCTCCAGACATACCAACTATGAATTGTAAGAGATATTAGAAAGCAAGAGAGAGAGAGAGAGAGAGAGAGAGGCCTTGATAACTTGACTGAAGAAATGAGGCAAATTTGTAAGGCAGGTAAAGTAACAGGATAGCGGAATAATATGATGAAAGGGTTCACTCCAGGGATCTGACCGGATGCAGTGGTGATGGGAGAGGTCATCCTGTTCAGGAACTGTATCTAAAGGGTTATGTTCTTCCTTGATCCACCCTGGCGACTGGGGAGCACTCACATAAGTCTGTCTGAAATGGCTTTCTCTGTATGCCCATTGTTTGGTGAATTCAAGGTCAAGTTTGAAGTCAAAGTCACAAGCCTTTGTTTTGTCAACGAATGTGTGTATATTTCTACCAGTGCGTGCGTGCGTGCGTGCGTGTGTGCGCGCGCGCGCGCGCGCGTGTGTGTGTGTGTGTGTGTGTGTGTGTGTGTGTGTGTGTGTGTGTGTGTGTGTTTCAGGACTCCCACCAACTAAGTTGGAGATAAAAAAAAAGGTCACCAAATTATTTCACAACACCAGAGCTGGGAAAAAGAAGACTCTTCATTTCATCTGAAAGACTCAGAAATGGTTTTGCTCACAAAACCCCAGTTTTCTCTAGTGACCTCGAGAGACCTTACCTGTCACACTGGATACCAGATCATTCCATGAAGGAGAAAAAAAGTTTTACAATGAAAAACGCTATGTTATATCACAGTGTGACACAATTTAAATATCAAGAGTCGAGGCTTCTATTTAGAAAACGGAAGGCAATAAATTGAGCTGCTAATTATTCCAGCTGTGAGTATTTTTGGTGCAGCTGCAAATTTTGGAGATAGCAACATAGAGGATTTTCCCATTGTTCATGAAATAAGTGAATGCAGTGGCACCCTGTCTAAGCTGAAAGGCCCAGAGATGGAAGACCTTGAAAACCTACTTCTCATTGAATCAGCATCTAATCGGAGGGAACTGTGACTGGGAACGGACTTTCAATTACACTAATTGGGTTATTGGTTTCTTGTTGGTTTTGTTTTTGTTTTTTTAAGTCAAGAACTAGCCATTTAAATTATTTCCAAATTTTTACTTTAAAAGCCATAGTTTACTTTTCAACCCAAATATAAATTCTCAAATGGAAAAGACAAGCACTTCAGCCATCTTCCCAGATTGCTTTGCTTCCTCAGAAAACTATTTGGAGGGGCGGACAACACATTGTAGTAATGAGAATTCATCCTTTGGACAAAAAAAAAAAATTAAATGATCCCAGGTCACGAATATATGACAAAGAACACAGAACACACAGTTCCTGTCCTCAGGACACTGAATAGCCACGTGCTTCACCATTCACAGACAGGCAGTCTACTGCTAAGCATGCTGTGTGAATAAACTCTCTCAACGTTTAAGATCTCCTCTCAAGTTCATGAAGTAAATGATGTCATGATCAAGCTTCCAGAGAGATCACCTAATTCACCCAAGGTCATATGGTGATAAACATGGTGCCTGGCTTCAAACCCTGCCTGTCTGCAAACCCAGCAAGATGACCACTGTCTCCTTGGTATAATCCTATTGCTTTCTAAAATAACACAGTCAGGAGGATTAATAAAGAATATTTATGTGTACAAAGAAGGCTGACCAAATATTTACCAGCCTGTCACTCATGAGTTCACAACTTTGCTTTCTGCCTTTAATGTAGAAACTTGATTTCTTGATCATGTGTACGTTTCATGAGAATGCCTAAAAGATCACCTGATGCTGCTATCCATCTGGCAGCTGTGCACAGCAGCATCCCACAGCATCTTTTTCAGTATCCCTGTCTTTTCCTATCGCAACCTGCATATTCCCTTTTTCTCTTCTCTTGTTCGTCACACCTCATGCCTCTTGCCTCTATCTCTCAGGAACGTAGACATCAAATTTCTCCCGGACCACCACCATCGCTCCCCTGTTGGAGACCATAATAATGGTGCCAGGAAGGATCGTGGTTATTTAACCTCTCTCCAGCTAAATGTTTTATTATAACTCCTGAAAACCTAATTACAGTAACTTTACATGCTACAGTACACTTTATGGCCTGTCTCTTTATTAAACCTACTCCTTTAAAGACAATAAACCCAATGCTTCAAAGGCCATGGCAGGCTAGATGAGACTGAGGAAACCTTGTGTCCCATTGCACATCTGACCTCCCTCACTGAGCCGCACACCCCTACTCCTGCTGGTTTTCTGACTTTCTCTTTTTTCTGGCTTTTTGTCAGATTCCAGGCACCTTCTGGACAATATCAAAAATATCTCAGGGATTAATGGGCTGTGTATCAATATTTTCATCTACTGCTCTGAATATCCAGGGTTTATTTACTTGGGGAGGAGGGTGTCAATTTTCTCAAGAGAATGACACTTGATAGCTGTCCTGCCTGAGAAACAGAGCCGCTTTGGGGCATGTGGCACAATATGGGGCCCCTTTACAACCTTCGCTGGTGGTTCTAGAAAAAGCACATCTTTGCTAGTGATACGGCAGCAGGAGATGGAGTGAGAGAGGAAGGGAGAGGAGCAGGGAGAGGAAGAAAGCTTGACCTTTGGAGTTGCTGCAGCAGGATTATTTGTGTAGAACATCTCAGTTTCCAGGCCCTGCTGGGATTTCCCCCTGGGAATAAAGCTAAACCAACAGGAAATCAGAAACCCACCTCTAAGGACCCCACTGGTTTGTTGCCTGCTGGAAAATGGTGCTTGGTGTTAAAGGATTTTATGTATTTATTTGTTTCTTGCTTCGGTCGAGTTTGAGGTTAATGACAAAGTTTGCGTGTGATTGATCAGAGTGGTGGGGGAAAGACTGTAAAGAAATCCCTTGTTGGAGCCTCAAATCAGCAGCCTCTAGTTCTGGAAGCTTCCAGATTAGTCAAGCACTCTATGTATCAGAGAAGTGAAAAAAAAAAATCACAGCTTTCTAAACTGGTGGACACTTCTTGTGTGGATGCTACGTCTAGGTTTTTTCATTTGTTAGACTTCCTTTTGAAATCTCTCATGGTTGTTTAATCAGAAAGAAAAAAAAATGTGTGCACCCTTAATTTCCTAAGCCAATTTGAAGCAGAAGCCTGTTCTTCTCAGATTCTTCCTCAAATCCATGTCTCCGCTGTCATGTAAAGCGCACGGGAGGATGGCTATTAGGTACACTTTCTCCATTCTTATTAAATGGTTTTGTTTTCACTTAAAGAAAAGTGATGACATTTACCCACAAGACAGATAGTTTAGAGTGAAGCAATGGTAACTGTCCTCTTAGGGAATCACTGAGACCTGGGATCCAGAGCTGAGCACACAGACTGAGGGGCTAGTTCCCTTCTGGCCTTCCTGGTGCATCCCGAGCCCCCCAACTATGTCCTACAGGCTGAGTGCTTGAATCCAAGCCCTGGTCCCCACATTGCTAGGGAGGGAAAGAAGCATGCAGGCTCCACTTTGATTCTTTTGTGAAACATCAAAGAGTGGTTTTCCGCCATCCCTTGAAGTGTTAGCAAACTCCAAGGACAGCACTTTGGGGGCCCCTCATGTGCCTTGCCTTTCCAAGGCACAAGTGGCCAATTCTGAGAGCAATTGAGTTGTGCTTGAAAAATGTCAAGTGCATTTGGAAACTACACATTTTTGCTGACGCCTGGAGTCCTGAGCGGAGCTATTTCCATGACCAACCGCTGGGAAGAAGTTCAGCTGGGGCATCAGAAATGATTCCCCGCCACACACTGAGCAGGCCCCTGAGGGGGAAAAGCTGTCTTAATAGCTGGGTCAGAGAGAAATCAGGAGTTTCAGAGTCTTCCTAGGTCTCCCCACAACCACGTGACCACACCATTACCTTGTGGCTCTTGTTTCTTTTTACAGTATTTTACTCAATTTTATTTTGTTTTCACTAATCAAAGTTCTTACATTTTTCAACTAAAAAAAAAAAAATTCAGGAAAGTTTGGGAAGAACAGTCAATGAAATGATAGCCACCTGATGCCTAACTGTCATGGGGTCAAGTGTGTCTTTCCTGTCCATAGAGGGAAAGACACCAATCTTCACACTGAATCATTTAGAAGTTGAAACTTTACCCACAAGGCAATTGCCATCAAAACCCACACTTTAAACAATAGATCTATTCACAATCTAGTGTATTCTGTGTCAGCTGAACATATTTGGAAGTTGTAAACAAGATTAGAACTTCTTAATCTTTAATGTGTTTTAAGATCACCCTTCCTCCAGCCATGGGCAGGGAGCGGGAGGAGCCCAGGAATTTGTACATTTTTAATAGAGCATTCAAGTGATGCTAACTTGGGTATCTGTAGAAGAGAATCTGAAGACCATCTCTTTCTTAGTGGTTTTCCTTTTCTTTTTATTAATTGTCTTAGATTACCATACAAAGAAATGGGTCTCTTCACGAAGACAATGTCTTTATCAGTTTGGGGCGGGGCGCGGATTTGCTAAACTTTATCCTCTACAGATTTGTATCGCCAGGATATGGATATATTTTAAGAGAAACGGGATTCTCCATAGCTTTGGTATTTTTACTTGGTCATTTTTGAACACCAGAAACTGAAAAGAGGTGAGAACTACCTGGGTTCCATTTAGTCATCATCACCACAGACAACACGGTGCCACTGAGCAGCCCAGAAAGCATAGATTGTGGAGTTGATTCGGTCCCCAAAGTCTACGGGTCCTGTTTGTGGTGGAGCATTGAGTCTTGTATGCAGAAATGTACATGCTCACCTACTGCACATAGGTAAACATGTAAGCCTCTTCTAAAGTCAGTTATCAAGATTATAGAAGAAGCTTTAATTTTCAAATATAAAATGTCCACAAAGCTGTACTTATAGCATCTGTAATTTTGACCTTGGGAAATATCGTATGCCATTCATTGAACAAAAATGTGTGACCACTGTGGCACAGGCTGTATTCTAGATGATAAGTCATAGAATTCAATAAATCTGATAAATACCTCATTGTTTTATACTTCGTAGCAATTCAGTTCTGATGATGGACACAGACAAGAAATCATGCACATGTGTATACATGTATGTGCATATAATAAAGAAAACAAGGGCACCTATCATGGTGAGAGAGTCGTAGAGAATGAAGGAGGCTTGGGGAAGATCTCTGAGAAAATGATATTCAAGCAGAAAGCTGAACAACGTGAAGGGAGAAGTATGCACATATTTCCAAGCAGCAGGGATGTGCAACGCAAAAGCCCTGAGGCAGAAGTTGAAGTCTGATAAAGAACAGCTAAAGGACAACAGGACAGACAAGAGGAGGGGAGGGGAG
>CABHPR010145392.1:15590-45191 GCA_902168415.1 Peromyscus melanophrys
ACACACACACACACACACACACACACACACACACACACACACACACACACACACCAGGAAAGCTAAAGCAATCCTGAATAACAAAAGCAACTGCTAGAGGCATTACCAACGCTTTTAAGTCCACTTCCTCTTTTGGAATGCAGACTGTGCCACACAGTTGAGCTGAAGAGTTTCTTCCATCAGAACTATTTTCCACCATGGCATCGTGACACACATCAGTAATACTAGTGCACTGGAGTTAGAAGCTGAAGATTCTAAGTTCAATATGAAGCTAGGCTACATAGAAGGATCTTGCCTCAAAAATACACATGAGGGAATTGGAGAAGGGATCATGTTTTATTTCCTCATTCTCTCTCACTCTCACTTCCATTCTGCCTTGTAGGCACTATTTTACCTAAAACTTCTATGATAGCATTATAAGGCCCAAACGTCCTCCTAGATTTTGACAGTATCACAGTTAGCTTGGCAGAACACCCTCTACAGATGTCATCAAGCAGGGTTGATTAGGGTGGAGGCAATTTCGTGGGATTATCACAGTGGAGTCATGTAAACACGGGGTTCCAGAGAGGAGAGAAGCAGCAGAATCAGACTTAGCAAACACACAAGTGACACTACTTCCTTTAGTGGGGCACCGGCAGCCAGAAGAAACAGATCTCCACACAAAACAGCACTCATATAAAAGTCCATATAAGAGATTTTATTCTTGAGGCAAATATGAGGGATCATGGCCTAGGAACAAAGATTCGGGTTGCCCAAATAACTTATTCCAATGTGGAAAATATTTTGTGAAATTTTTGAATAGTTGAAATGAACAACAACAACAAAATCAACAATCAATGCATTTTTTTCAAATTCATTGGTGGGAAAATCAGGTTACATATATAGAACTCAGATGTTTTCAGATGTCATTCATAGCTTGGTCTGTTAATACAACCTAAAGGTTTTACCTAAAAGTCACAAGGATGTAAAGTGAGGCACAGAGGTGGGCAACATGTTGATAGCATGACTCAAATCACTGTCCTAACACATTTGATACTTTTTTCAACAATGAAATTAGGAGATTTTGTTACTTAACCCAAAAGTCATTGCAGAATTTGAATTTGGGATATACAATAGAAAAGGTATTTCTCAATTCATTAAAACACCAGAGAGTAAAATAGAAATGTCAGCCATTGCTGAATTGTTGTAAGGATGATTTCCTTAATAAATCGTTGGTCAGTCGATTAGCTATCAGACAGCCCTTTATCCTTCAAGCTGACCTACATGTCTCTGCCGAAAAAAATCTGCTTTACTCCCATTCTCTATTAAATCACTTCCAAACCAATGAGAACTTCTGAAAAATGCAAATAATTCTGTTGTGAACTTTCATCAATATTAATTTAAAAGGAAGAACCTTTATCTTTAAAATGTTCAGGTCACTAGGACTGCCTACCCAGATCATTTAGAAGATAGAATTTAAATTTAAAAATAGATGGAAAGCTGCCTGGGTCAAGCAATGGTACGTAGTGCCCCAGTAGCAATTAGTTGCTATGCAACGACCTTTAAACAGTAACAGAAACTTTTTTTTTTTATAAAATAATAGTGGTTTAGAGTCTAGCTGAACTGAAGCTATGCATGTATAGACAAGTGTTTTGGTCTGATTTCATGTGTGTGCACTATTAATACATCTCCTACCTTAACAAAGAGTGCTTTGTTGGAATGAGTTATATGTGCTGACAAGATTTGAATGGGTGGCGTGTCTGTCGAAAAGACAGGAACCATTCATGAGAATGGGTGCTCGGTGTTTCTTTATCATCTTTTGCTGAAAAACTCATTACAGCACGAAAATCTTTCATCTACAAGGTGAAACATTTGTATTTTAGTGACTATCAATCAAAAATACTGGCAAATAACTACTGTAATCCACTCCAAATATTAATTCCTAAGGAAGAAAGTAAAATATGCAGTTCATGTTGAATATTATTGAAATAAGCAGCAATTTACTTCAGAGGTATATGAGTAAATCCAGTTAAGGGTCAAGACTTGGTCAATATTGAAGCATTGATTTTGGTGACAGGATTTCCATAAGATACTTCCCAGGGATAGTACCACTGTCCTCTTAAATCATATCCCCATGCACTTCAGTGCCACAGCAGTAAGTCTCATACAAAACTGTCGTGTCAGCCTGGGTGGAACTCCAGAAATTATGAGAGCAATCCCTCTTCTATTATCCATATGAATTTTTCTCCTGAAATGCAGAAATGAGTAAATCATAAAATATCATACAATTTTGTCAAAATAATCGCTATATTTTTGAAATACAAAAAGTGGTCTCAACTGGGTGGTGGTGGCACACAGCACTTGGGAGGCAGAGGCAGGAGAATCTGTGAGTTTGAGGCCAGCCTGGTCTACAAAGTGAGTTCTAGCACAGCCAAGGTTACACAGAGAAAAGGTACCTCAAAAATCCAGAAAAATAAAGGATGCTATTTTGCACAGGTATGCACACACACACACACACACACACACACACACACATCTTGTAAGACTGAGGTGTTTGTGTCTTTTAAACCATCTATGTACCAAAACCTAATATCCAGTGAAAGAATATACAGTTTTGAAGGCTTTGAGGGGTTGGATTTGACCATGAAAGCTTTTCTCTTATATATAAAGAAAATAATCATAAGAATTCTAAATAGGCAAAAAGGTTTTTTTAGCCATATGTTTCTTTATGAAGACAACCTTAGAAACAGATTTTTCCAAAAGGAAGTGAGAGTAGATGCTGATTTGTTCTAGAAGATTCATACAGTAAAGATGTTTGTGGAACCAGAAAAGAAAAAATCACCATAAAAGGGCTGGATTGGTTACCCTCATGTGTAGCTGGAGAGTTTTCTCTCCAGGTCCCACCAAGTCCCGGCAGTCCAACAGCCTACTTATAAAATAAACACACAGACGCTTATATTATTTAAACTGTTTGGCCTAATGGCTCAGGCTTCTAGCTATCTAGTTCTTACATCTTAAATTAATCCATTTCTATAAATCTATACCTTGCCACGTGGCTCGTGGCTTACCGGCATCTGCACATGCTGCTTGTCATGGTAGCGGCTGGCAGTGACTCCCTCCGCCTTCCTGTTCTCTCAATTCTCCTCTCTGTTAGTCCTGCCTATACTTCCTGCCTGGCTACTGGCCAATCAGTGTTTTATTTATTGACCAATCAGAGCAACACATTTGACATACAGACCATCCCACAACACTCATGCTCTTGTTTATTTTCAGAGGGAGCATGTTTGAAAAAAAGCTGAGAAAGAAATGTAGTCACTGTGCAGGGCTTTGATAGTAATCATAAAACTCTGTGATGTTTAAGAAAAGAGAAGGAATGTGGGATGGAGGGGGAATGAAGAAAAAAGGAACAAAGAGAAAGAAAGAGCCAGAGGAAAGAGTAACAGAAAGGAAGGGGCAGGACAAAAGGATGGGGAAATGGAGACAGTAGAAGGAAGAGACACTAAGTTAGAAAAGACACAAAAAGAAGAGTCAACGGCTCCATCAGAGTTCTGCTTGACAGTCACTACAGGCAACTCATATTTTAATACCTATCTCAACACAGACAGTCTCAAGGACAATGCAACTTGGAAAACACTTGCAGAATTTACCTAGCATTCTTAAGCCAGGTAATAAAATAAAAACAAATTTCAAATTTAGTTCTGACTGCATGTTCCATTGCTCCATGTCATTTTTTTCTGTGTATGTTGCATTTCACAGTAACCTTCAAACAAAGGGGTATCTCTGAGTGTGATGTAGCAGACATATCATATAAACACAGCCCAGGTCAGGAAAAAACATCACAGAGTTTAGAATTTCCCTGCCCTGAAAAATGTAGGACACATATGGCCAAGACTCAGGATACTTATGTAGCTGTCAGATGAAGATGGACGCTGGTCTACCTTTTCAATCCACAAATGCACGTGATGTCACATCCTCATTCCCATTTCCTGTTACCAGGAACTCATGTGAAGTCCAGAGATTGACACTGGGTGTCTTCCACAATCATTCTCCATTCCATTATTTTGAGATGGAGTCTCCCTTAACCTAAAGCTCACTGACTAGGCTGGATCAGTTTGCCAGCAGGTATCAGGGATCCTCCTGTCCCCTACCATGCAGAGCTGGGATTATAGGCACACACACACACACACACACACACACACACACACACACACACACATACTACCATGTTAGACTTTTAAGTGGGTGCTGGGGATCAAATATAGGTTCTCATGCTTAGGCAACAAGCAACCCACTGACTGATTTGTTTTCCCAGCCCTCCATTTGTATCCAAATAAATTTGGTAAAAAAGATCCATCCTTTCTAGTGTTAAAGGGCTTAACTGTTTGAAATTCTGCTCTGAGTAATTTTCATTTGCAACATGCTGCCTTACTTTTCCCCAGTATCTACTCCGGATCGATACTAGTTAGTACATCAGAATATAAATGAGAATTGCTTTCTAATCATGGTTGGGTGGCAGGTCCCTTTTTACTTTCTTTCTGAATTAGGAGGAGAGATGAATTTTATGAAGCTGCTATAAAATTGCTTTATTAATATAACTCTTCTTCTGAAGACAAATAATTGTCTGAATCAGTCACACAAAACTTCAATATGTGCCTTTGTGTTCCCTATGTTCAGAAAATAGCCATGCTGGCCAGTCTCTTCCTGACATTGTCTTTGTCTTGCCTTTAAGGTGGCACTTAGCTCTACCCTTCTCTTTGGCAACTGTTAGACTGTATTTTTCTTTATGCAAACTCATTTACAAGTTTCTTTATTCCCAGCCTTAGGGTCTTTCATTATCTTAGAGATGCATTTACCTGTAACAAACCAGCTTGATGGGCTTGTTCCAAACTAACCTGCTAATTACTTTGAAATCTGTGTCTCTGTTCTGTGCCCTTCCCAGACCCCCTCTAGTATCTCCCTCCTGTCTTGGGCATTTTTCTGAGAGCCAAACTACATGATAAGCTCAACTGAGGATGCTGCTATAATGTAGAGAAACAAATCACGTATGTTGGTTTGCACAATGCTAGGCTGGTATTTTTTTCTCCTACCAGTTGGAATTTCTACCAGATTATAATGGGTTCATTCTTATCTTTTCAAGGCACTATGTGCCATTTTCATAATGGTTGCCATAGGCATGTCCAGGAAAAGTACAGCTAAAAGTGGTGACTTCTAGCCACATCCTATTATATTTTTTCTCCATTTATTAAAAAAAACTTTTATTGTTTATTTATTTATGTATTTTGTGGACCCAGCAACCACTCACTGTGGGTCTGATTTGGATTTCCCTGATGTTCAACAATGTTGAGCATCTTTCCAAACACCTTTTTACCACTCATTTTGTCATCGCTGAATAAGCACGATTTTGAGTCCTTTGCTAATTTCTCACTGAGGTTAATCTGTTTTAAAGTTGGTTTGTTTGTTTGCTGCTGAGCTTTAGGATTGTCTTATGTGTTTTAAAGATTAATCTTTTGTTAGCTGAATGGTTTGTAAATATTCTTTCCCCCTTCTATGGATTTTCATCTTATTTGTTACTTTGGTTTGCAGATTTTTATTTGACCTAATCTGACTTGTCTACTTTTGCTTTTATTGCTTATGCTTTTGAAGTAATAGTCAAGAAATTATTACCAAGGCCAATGTCCAGAATCTGTTTTCCTCAATTTTCTTCCTGTTTTATAGTGTAAGGCTATGTGGCCCCTGTTTAAATATGTCCAGTGGAAATATAATCAAACGTATAAAGGCTTGTCCTTCCATATTCAGTGTAGCAGATAGCTAAGACATGGGAGCCAATAAAATTGCCAAAAAGCAAGAAAAGGTACATAAAATGTGGGCTGGATTGGGAGTATATGTCTGTAATCACAGTACTCAAGAGGCAGAGGCAGAATAGTGAGTTCAAAGACAGCCTAGGTCACATAATAAGACTCTGTCTCCAAACAAACAGAAGTGATAGCTATATACCATGAATTGCTATTCACTCCTGAAAAGAAAGAAATCTTGACAGTTGTGATGCACTATATAAAATTATACTGGGCGAAGTAAACCAAACAGAAGAACCAGTATTGTATTGCATCACTTACACAGTGAATCTAAGATAGTCTTAAGGTATCCAATCAAAGTAGACTATAAGGCAGAGATAGTAGCATATGGGACAGCCAATGTCAGAAAAAGGACTTTTTATAGCGTGTTTATTTTGTATATTCGTTTGAAAATTAGTGTATTAAAAATCTGAGTTGTTTCCCCCCTGCCCGGTACTAAAAAGTGTAATATTTCTGTTCTTGATTAGATTCTTTGTAGCATGAGTCTTAAAGAGTCTTATTAATAAAATCAAACTTGAGCCAGGTATTGGGGTAAATGCTGGAAGGTCAGAGAGACAGAATAAGCCACAGCTGTCTCACCTCGCTGAATCCTCAGCTGGTCTTGTTTCCTCAGACTGGATGCCCCGAGCCCTCATCCAGAATGGGTCTCAGCTGAACTGCTGCTAGAAGCCTGAATGCTTCTCCAGGCCAAATGCCTCTCCAGGGCAAATGCCTCTAGTTTCTGGTCCTCACGCCTTATATACCTTTCTGCTTTCTACCACCACTCCCTGGGATTAAAGGGGTGCTTTCTGGGATTAAAGGTGTGTATCACCGTGCCTGGCCATTTCCAATGTGGCCTTGAACTCACAGAGATCCAGAGGGATTTCTATCTCTGGAATGCTAGGATTAAGGGCGTGTGCTACTACTGCCTAACCTCTGTTTAATATTGTGGTTGTCCTGTTCTCTGACCCCAGATAAGTTTATTAGCATACACAATATTTTGGGGAACACAATACCCCCACATTTCCTCTCTTTTTGTCTAAAATTAAAAAAGCTTATAACTAATACAAGAAAAACTATATCCTGTAAGTATATACAATGTACACAGTCAAGATTATATTAACGATGTCTAGTCCATTAACAATTCTTCCCAAACATAAAAGGTTGTTATGAAATGTTTAATGTAACTTCAGGATATTATCAGACTGAAGTGACTGCCTAACAACTCTCTAGATTTCCTGAAGAAAAATAAAAAGCTGCTTTAAGAAGTAACTCAGCAAATGAGGCAGCTAACACAGTGGCAATTACACTGAAAAATGGAGTAGTGTAGAAAGAAAGCAAAGAACATAAGTTTCTGAAATATATAATATACATAACATAGAAACATGCACTCTGAGTGGGCACACATGCACATTAGTATCTATATACTAATACCAGTAAGTATGCAGAGACATTTGGTCACTAAGACATTATGGATAAAACTGAAAAACACAGCCATTTGGAAAAAAAAAAAACTATTTATAAATTTCTTTAAAACTAAAAGTGCAATCACCATGTAACCAGAAATCACATTCCTGGTCTCAAAACCTAGAGCAACACAGGTTCATATGCCCATAAAAATATATGCATGACTATGATAGCTACATTTATTTGAAACAATCCACAAATCCTTCAACCAGTGAATGATTAAAGGAAGCACCATGTCCATACTGCAGAAGAATGCCATGTGCTGACAATAAGTGGACCAGAGTAACTGAGATGAGTGTCCAAAGAATCTTGCCCCATTGCTGTGGGATAATGCTTTTGTACACTGGTTTAATAAAATGCTGATTGGCCAGTTAGCCAGGCAGGAATTATAGGTGGGATAAGCAGACAAGGAGAATTCTGGGAAGAGGAAGGCTGAGTCAGGAGACAACAGCCTGCCATCCAGGGAGCAGCAAGTAATAGCACACAGGTAAAGCTACAGAACATGTGGCAACATATATATTAACAGAAATGGGCTGAGTTTAAATATAAGAGCTAGTCAGTGATAGGCCTGAGCTAATGGCTGAGCAGTTTTAATTAATATTAGCCTCTGTGTGTTTACTTGGGTCTGAGCGGCTGCAGACAGGCCTGGACACAGGAAAACTTCCAGCTACACCCCATGACAAAAACTAGTCTTAAATGTTATATGCATGATTCATTTTCATAATATGTTTGAAATTAGAAATTATAGAAATGGGGAGATTAATGACTGCCAATATATTGGAAGGGGGTTAGCTACAGATAATAGTATAAAGAACAATGCTGGAATTCTTCTGATGAAAGATCCTAATCCTTTCTATAGTAACTTGTCACAAACTGGTGTACAATTCATGACACTGCATATAGGTTTGTGACAAGTTACTATAGAAAAAAAAACCTGAGTAAAGACTATATTCCATACCATTTGCATATTGCCTATCACTCTCTTTTTTCTTTATACTGAAGAGGGGAAACATGTTTTTAAAAGGTATGTTGGTCAGAATATCAGTACAGATTAGTTAGGGGCTCATAAAGTCTTACCCCCAGCTGAGGAGCTACTGACAATTGATGGCTGCTATGGAAGGGACAATCAGTTTCTCCAGGGATGTGGCCCCGGAGATGCTACCCGTGGTGAAGCAGAATGTCCTATACCCAAGAACTTTCAGGCAGCACTGAGTAAACTTAGTGGTTTAGCAAAAGAGCACAAGAAGGTGGTGGGGGAATGGAGTGGAGCGGGTAGGAGAGGAATTGGGGGAAAAAGAATAAAAGTGAATTGGATTTTAAAAAAATGTTGTGTGTATTGTATCTCAGTAAAAAAACTTATCATAAAAGTGAATCAGTTATCAAGAAGCAATGGCAGGATTATACTTACGTAAATAATTTTGATATAACAAAAAGAAGAGAGGAGTGGTGGCACACGGCTCACATCTAACCCAGTACAAATGCCCTCTGATGACCTATTCCCCTGTGAAAGTGGAACACTGAAACTAGAGCACTTATGAAGATGGCAGATGATGATCTCTTGACTACCGTCAAAACCCATAACTTAATTAAATGTGAAAGCTAGAAGAAAGGAAAATAATGGAAGACATAGGAAGAGAGGAAAGAATGCCACGATGTACAAAGGAAAGTTCTTGCTTGTTCGCTATCATTGTAGGCATGGAACTTTCTCACTTAAAGCCTTCTAGCTAGAGGTCAGAGTTTATTACTGTGAGAAATAATTGTCTTTTTAGAAAGCTAAACACCTAAGCAGCAAACTAGAAACTTCAAGTTCTATCTAAGCAACAGAAGCATTAGGGAAGTAATGAAACAACAGGGCTATCGTGTTACAGGTTAATGAATTGCTGATGTGGATAGTTCAATCAAACTAGGCAAGTATTGATGTGCCTGTAAAAAGACAGATGGGGTATTTCATGTGCCATTCAATATAATGAATTGTCAAGGAGAAAAAAAAATCTCCACTATGCGTACCGTCATTTATGAGCAGTGAAGGAGGAAACAAAATTACGAGAAGATGTTTTTCAATTCAGCGAAGAAAGCAGCAAGGGCATTTTTGAGTACACGAAAAAGAACATTTTTGGAGGTTTTACTTTTAATCATCAGTTATTTTTTTTTTAAAAAGCTATTTCTCAAAGTGGTTGTGTATTAAAAGTGAATGCATGAATGCAGTCTGATGACCTTATTAGAATATGCAAAAAAAGAAAGAGTTTCAATTCAGTCATAACAAATGGTCAGCACAGGGAAGAATTTCAGATACAGACAGCATGAGAACTGAATCTAAAGTATCTTGGAGCAGAACAGGCAGGAACAAGGACACATGGCTACATCTAGGTCACTTTTACATCAAACGGGCCTAGCTCAGAACACAGTAAACACTCAAATGAGCGTCAGTGAAGGACTGAAGGAGATTACTTATAAAAGATGTGAGACCCTTTAAGTAAGGCTGTGTGCAACGGGCTTTCACACACAGCTTTATTTACACGTCTCATTTACAATTCCCTCATATCTACCCTGCTAGTATTATGAAATCTTAAGACGAGAAAAACTGAGGCAAAAAGATACAACCTTCTCAGTCTGAAGCAGCATGTGTGAGAGAACTAGAGAACACGTCCTCAGTCTCCAAGGACTTGAGTTCCTTTGTCTCCTTCTCTTTCCCTTTCCCTCTTCTTTTCTTTTACTAAATTTCTGTGAAGCTCATTGCACACTGACAAGAGGTAAAGAAAAGTGTTTAGAGCAGGCATTTCTTAGGTTTCCTGAATGGTCAGTTTCCCAGGTGATGATGTCATCAAATCAAATGAGAAGGGAAAGAAGCAGTTAAATGTAAGAAGAAAGTTAATCCTTTTCCTTGAAAGTGAATGCAAGGTTAAACCCCATGAATATTATTCATTTCTACTTGATTTCACCATTTTTGTAGAACAGCTAGTAAAAATCATTCATTCCACTTCACCAAGGCCAATGAGGAGAGAAATGCATTGCAAAAAGTCACACAGACGAGAAGTACAGGCTACCAACTAGTGTTGATGACAGAAAAGATAAGATTGGATAGTTGATCAGGTAAGGTGTGTTCCCAAGGGTATTATCAGCAGAGGATTCTACTATCCTTAGGTCCTGATGTTGACTTTCTCCCACTGGCAACAAAGAGTTGACCAAACTCTCAGAAGCACTCCCAGCAGTAGGAAATATGCTTTTTCTCCCCAGCAGGTCAAAGTTAGGATTTGTCATTATAATTAACCTAGTGAAATTCTCATTTTAAAAATTGTTATCCTTATCACTTTCTTGAGTTTACAGAATATATTAAGTATTTGAGTATTTAAATTTGCTTATTACTTATTAACCAAATGTTTCACCTAAGGGAAATATGAATTATAATATTTGGAAGAGACAGAAATCATACCCAAAAAATGCTGAAAGAAACTGGCAAGATGCTCATCAGTGAAGCCTTAGCATGTACTGGCCTTTCAGTAAAGACCTACCAGACAGGATGTTTGAGAACAATCCATGAACACCTAATGGTAAAGGTTTTACTCCAGACTCAATAGGTTTTTGTGAATCTTCAGATGAGGTATTTGTGTCAGCTGAATGAAAATATGGGAATAAAGATCATTCGAGACGAGTATGAGCAGTCTAGATCACCAAGGAATGGTAGTTATCCTACTGGATATTTTGGAAATAGACACGAAGCATAAGCTAAGACCTTGAGCCATAGCAATGTTGATATGGCATTACAGAGCTCTGAGGTTAACTGGCAATGATTATTTTCATCTCATTCTGAACTTGATTTCTGTGCTTGCTATAAATTCAGTGGTGGCAAATATTGTCTTTCTGAGTTTGTCACACCTTGAAAATATCATACTAGGGTGATGAAATGTTGGAAAAACAGAGTAAGAAAAAGACAAGTGATCTACCCAGAGCAAAGCAGATAACAACATAAAGAAACCAAGTCAACTGAGATGGCAACTTGCCTAAGAAAGCAGTAGAGGAGGAAACTTTATCTGAGATTCTAACCATCTTTTGGATATGCACAAGACAAGAGGTAGACTGGGTAAATGAGGCAGAAAATGAAATTGACATGGAATGTCTTAGAACAGGCAGTTGCTTTGTTAATCAGCCACACATGGCACATCAGGAAAAACAACAGTACAAGAGAATAAGACTGCGTGAAAAGGTTGCAACAGGTCAATGGAGTAGCTTTCCATGGTTACTGCGCCCACATTCATACCCCTTCCTTCTCTCCTCACCAGACTATAAAGACACAGCACTGTGTTTGGACATGGGAGTTACTTGTTCTATAAAAATGACTCCAGTTTGTATCCTGGGGATAGAGATTGTTCAGTGGCTTGCTACTATGGTAACAAGAGATAACACAAATAAAAATAACCAACAAAGCTATTATAACTCCCACATTTCAGAAAAGTGGTTTTAGAAGCCTTTAAAGATTCACAGCTCCTTTCTGTTGCTTTTTCATATGATTCTTAAACTGCTTTTAAGATCTATCCAAGAATGTAACTACAAAATGAAGTTTAAAGAATTAAATAGAAAGAAATCCATTTATTCCTTCCAAAAGGAAGGGGAAGGAAAATCATACATTAGCCTGTGATGAACAAAGCTCTTATTGTTACAGCGCTCTTTGTATAGAGAAAGGCAGGTGCTCTGAGGACTTAGCTAAGAGGGACTTGTAACCAAGAAACCTGTCATAAAGTAGCACCACACCTGAAAGAAATCAATGGAGGAGTGTTCATTAAACTAAGACAAGAAGTATTGATCGGCAGGAGGGGAGAAGAGCTGCAGGGGACTTCCAATGGTGTGAAGGCAGGAGAGAGAGGCTGAGATAAGTGAACTAAGCTGTTTTCATTCTGCTTCCTTTATCCAAAGTTGAGTTTGCAGTGTAACTACTACAACACATAAAAAACGGGAATGGAGTATGAGAAAACCAATAGACTTCAGCAGTTCATAAAGAGGAGAGGGATGGAAGCCATGCTCACTAAGAAGAGTGCTTATAAGATTTAGGTCCAAAATTTGAATCTGTTTTCAGTGGATTGTTATACAATTACATCTGTATAATGAAAATGTTTAAAGAATGTTCTTAATTGCACAGCTGAGGTATTAAGAAACACAGGCACACTTTATAAATCTCAGAAAATGGAGAATAAACAACACAGCATAATCAGTAATTGAAAATTGCCATATTTAAAATATGACAGCATCTCATAGGGAGGAGATTCCTCCTACTAATATTCATTTATGCTCATTTCCTACCAACATCAATAGATTTGCTGTTCACCAAGCATTTTCTACATTCTCATAATTACAAACCCTATTAAGAGTTCATAAGAAGCAGAAAATAGAAGCAATGGCTTGATTCATAAAGAAAATATGCTTTATAGAATCTCATCATTCATTCACTCAATAAATACATATTCCCTATTTTATTCTACAAACTTTGGCAAATTTGGTTTCAAGTCCTAACCTCTAAGCAAATAAAAGTCAGTATGAATGGAATCTGTGGCGGGTATAGGAAATTACTCAGATAAGTACATAATTGCAAAAGTGTGCATCTTCAGTAGTCTAAATAAAAAATGTTACCATAAGTCTATGTCTTGACAAGTAAGTCCTCACCTATAGGCACGATTTGGGAGGTTTTGGAAAAATCTGGAAAGTGAGATTTTGTTGGAGGAAGTAGGTTACTGGGTTTTTTCTTAACTGCACACATCTCACATCATGATATTCTGCTTATGTTGCCAGGGTCAAACAACCATGGGTTAAACTCTGAAACTGTGAATTGGTATAATTCCTCCCATCATTTATTTCAAAATATCAGGTTTTTGGTCAAAATGATGAAATGTGACTAGCATAGATCTAAAATACAGGATACCATTAAATTATACAACAGCACAACACCACCAATTCTGATAGATTTTTTTTTCCTCAAAAATCAGAATTCAAAAAAAAAATTGTTCTTTTAAGACATGATCTCATTATTTAGTTCAGAAAAAGGCATGATGGTTAAAAGTACCATAATTGGGGCAAAGGAGATGTCTCAGTGGTCAAAGACTTGCTGTTCAAGCATGGAGACTGGAGTTTGGATCCCTAGTTTCCACATAAAAGCCAGAGGCCCAGCTGTAATCTCAGTTCTCAGAATACAGAAATGAGGAAACTTTGGGGGTCTTTGTGACCACCATGCTCAGCAGAGTAACTATCCTCTGGAGTTAAGAAGGTAGTTCAGTTCAACACAATTCAATAGTCAATGTTGGTTCAAACTTCAGGAGTCTGACCCCTTATAGTTTATTCTAGACATATTTAAGCAGAGTACAATTTGGTGAAAAGTTTTCTGGTCATAAAATTAACTCAATCCCATGTGCACAACAAAGCCATGCATGACTACCTTGAAACTTTTTGTAAAGTGCAAGTGACATCAACCATAAGGATGGGTTGTATACATTAACTGGAAAACAAGCTGAGGATGTGAGTCTGGGGAGGATCTGCTGTCATCTTGGTCACACAGAAAGCACACAGGTCACCAGTCTATTAACCATATCCAATTCCAGCTTCTGAGCATAAAATAGGTTATAAATCTCTCTCTTTGAAGAGACATTCCTTGTGTTTAACATTCTTGGTTCCCCTAGAGCTTATCTATGAGCACAAGAACCTCTGTGCCTCCTACAGGAAACACCAGGGCAAGCTGGCTTGCTTGACTAGTCAAATAGGTAAGCTCTCAGTTCTTCAAAAGGCCTTGCTTTCACAACCATTTTACTAAACTAGGATAATTCCTAACTACATTCTAAACATTTTTCTGTATATCCAAGGATAAGTGCAGTTCTTACCATTCATCAAAGAAACTTCTCTTTGCAATAGACAAAAGAATCATGATATACAACTACAACCAATCATAATGCAGAGAATGAGAGACCCATAGTTTCCAGTCCTGAATGTTACTTCTAAGCACAATTCCAACAGTTCAGGCTCAAGAATAATTGAAGAAAAGGGGTAGAAAGATTGTAAGAGCCAGAGGAACAGGAAGTTTGCTATGAAATTGTGTCACCTAGAAATGTTAGGCTATACCCAGGAAGTCTCATCAACATGGCTGCCTAAACAAGACCTAGACTGAGTGGTGTTATAAGAAAGATCTTGCCTCAATTTATAAAGTAGACTGATATTGAAGAAGAAATCTAACTTCAACGTTAGACATCCAAATACATGAAGATATATGTGTATCAGCATTCACAAACATGTTAACATACATACATTCATACATACATACATACATATATACATACTGTGGTAGTTTGAAAGAAAATGGTTCCCATAGGGAGTGGCACTATTAGGCAGTGTGGCCATGTTGGAATAGGTGTGGTCTTGTTGAAGGAAGTCTGTCACTGTAGATGTAGGTTTTGAGATCTCCTTTATATTCAAGCCACGCCCAGTGAGAGTTCACTTCCTGTTGCCTGTAGATCAAGATAGAGAACTCTCAACTCCTTCTCCAGCAAGGTGTCTGCCTGCATGCTGCCATGCTTCTCACTATGACAATCGTGGACTAAATCTCTGAAATTGTAATTCAGCCTCAATTAAATGGTTTTCTTTATAAAAGTTTCTGTGGTCACAGTGTCTCTTCACAGCAATAGAAAACCTAACTAAGACATGTGCAAAAATGTATAACACCAATTCTGTTCACTGCATGTTGTTAAGCCCAAACCAAATGTTGTCAGTTCTGATTCAAACCAGTGTGTGGATAGAGTTTTAGAATGTAAAAATGAGAAAGAGTGAACTATGTCCATAAGAAAATACAATTCAGTCAAAAGATAATGAGATCACAAGGGCTGGAGCAAGAGGCAAGGTTACAAGGGAAAAAGTCATACAGAAACCGGATTTTATATCTACCACCTGCAGTAGACATCATGGGTCTTAAACAACATGAGGAAACTACATGTCATAAACTACAGGAAGAAATATTCCCAAGAACTGGAAATTCGATTCTTTTTTTTTACTTAGAAGACTTCAGAGTGTGGAATCATTTAGCATATTACCTAAATAAACAGCATTGTTTTATAATCTGAAATTTCTTTCCTGTCTGTCAGTCTAGACAGACATCATCTAGAAGGATGCCATGAAGACCCTGCAGTAATAATAGGAACAGAAAAGGTGGGAAAGAAACTGAGTAAAAATGGTACATGGACAATTGGTAGTAATTCCCAAGCCTCACATTTGTACACGACTCTTAACTCTAGCATGATTCTTTCTGTTATACTCAGCATTGCTCTAGGTGACCCATACATTCTCCTAGTTGATTCATTTAATAACATTCCACCTATCAAACCACAAGAACATGCCTCTCCTTTTGCTTATTTTATGAAAACAATGCTGCTTTTTATTTCACTGAGAAATAGCAATTATTCAACCACTTTTTTTTTCTTTTTTCTTTTATCAAATGTTGCTGACATGAAGCAACTTGAGGGGGCAAAGATTGATTCTGGCTTACAGCTTAAAGGGTCGCAGGCTACAATGGTGGGGCAGGGTTGGTGGCAGGAGCTAGAGGCCAGATGGCCACCTTACTGAACAGTCAAGAAGCAGAATGAGATAATGCTGGTGTCCTATGGCTTTCTACTTTTCATTTAGTGGGCTTTCAGCTAGCTGGATGGTGCCACCCAGATTTGGGGTGAGCCATTCTTTCTCAGTAAAATCTTTCTAGAAACACATTCTATCCTGGCATCCTTGCTTGCATAGAGCTTTCTCTGCACTCCAAACATCTCCATAGGTGCTCAGACATGTTTCTATTCCTCGTTAATAAGCATAAATGTCTCAGGACTGGGCTGTAGCTCAGTGGTAGATCCCTTTGCTAGCAAATACAAAGCCCAGGGCTCTATCCCAAGCACCTAACTAAACTCAACCAAAGCACCTTGGAGGAAGTGTCCACACTCATCATCCTCCATCTCTCCCCTTTCTTGTTCCTGTGAGCCACTTGAGATATACTTTCTTCCCCACTACACCTCCAAAACTGTTGCTGTTCCAGATAAAGGCAGCCCCAAATATCTGAAACCCAAAGTGAATATTTGGTCTGGATCCAGCTTACTTACTGACTAAATAAACTGCTCCCCAGAACTCTTCTTCTCCAGGCCTCTAATCTATACTTTTCAATTTCTCTCTGCCTATATGTAATAGTTCCCACGCTCCTTTGTGATCCCTCGTTTGTCAACATGCTCTCTCTCTATGGAAGTGTCCTGGGACCAAAGCCATGAATATTTTATTTTCTGTTCACACTCACATCTTTAATGATCTGACCCAAGTTTCTTAGCTTTGTGAGTAGCCTGATGTTTCCCAAAGCCATATATCCAGTTTGGATGATTCCGTAGCATGAAACCTGAATATGTTACTGTCTTTGGATCACTTTGTAGTTTGACTTTTCTTTTGATTTGTTTTGGAGACAAAAGTTTGTACCACAGCCCAGATTGAACTCATCAGGTTGCCATGCCAGCGCTGAACTCATAGAAATTTTCCTGCTTCTGCCTTCCAAGCATTGGGATTACAAGCATGAGCTACCATGTTGATCTGTGTCATTTGTATTTTGAAAGTAGCACGTATTACTCACCTAATGTACCTAAAAATAAAACTAATTCGTCTAGCTCCATGGGGTCACTTTGTTTTGTCTCAATTAATGCTGATTTCAAGTTGCTTATGTCAAAAACGTTGTATATATCCTTTCTTCCACAACTAAAATTCAATCTAAAAGCAAATCCTTTTCATTCCAATGTAAATATATTTAGCATGCTTTCAGTTTTCTTAAATTTATTAAGATTTATTTGTTGCCTAGCATGCACATATCTTGGAGATTATTCTATGAATATCTTGAAAGGAATGTGTCTTCCACTCTGTTGGAAGCAGGGTTCTGTATTGTCCCCTGGGATAGTTTTTGACAGCCAATTTCACAAAATATCTATTTTTATCACTTCACTTTCAGTCTGTGTGGTCTTTAGAGTGAAAATGTACTGATTGAAGGTAGCATAAAGTTGTATCATTGTTTTTATAATACATATTTTATATATGGTAAGCACTATATAATTTATATGTTGAAATTAAATACTATATATTACATAATTTTATCTAGAAAAATAATATTTTATATAGAAATTTTATATGTTATCTATTGTGCTTTTTTATTAATAACATTTATTCTTAATAATAACACATCTTGATTTCTTTTACTATATCCTCTCTTAACTTACTTTACCTTGGGCCTTTCACACACACACACACACACACACACACACACACACACACACACACTCCTTTGGCCCCTTTTTCCTCTTCATTTCTTTTTGTTTTGTTTTGTAAACTATTGGATTTAGCCAGAGAAATCTGCATGACTGTGAGTATGGAAATTTCCAATGGATCCCGGTGGGCTCACCACTGGACACAAATCCAGAAATAATGCCTTATATAATTCACTTACAATTAAAGAAATCTTAATAGGTAAGAACTTATTCAAATGATCAAAATAATCTTGAGAATTCTGGACAGCAACAGCCAAAAGCTAGAGATGTTACATTACCTATTTTAAAAAAATACAAAACTATATTCATTATCAATTTTCTAGACCATGAAATTTTGTTATGGTACCCAGTACTGATTTTAAAAGGTGAATGTAGGTCAGGCATCAGTGGCTCACGCCTTTAATCCCAGTTCTCGGGAGGTAGAGCCAGGTGGATCTCTGTGAGTTCAAGGCCAGCCTGGTCTACAGAGAGAGTTCAAGGACAGGCACCAAAACTACACAGAGAAACCCTGCCTTGAAAAACAAACAAACAAACAAACAAACAAACAAACAAAACGATGAATGTAGTTAATAAGTCTGTATAATCTGTATAATTTACTTTAAACTTACTGGGAACAGATCTTAAATGTTTATACTACCAAAATAAATAAATAAATATGGAAATTATGAAGTAATGGAGACAGTAATTTCCTTGTGTCACCATTTTCAGTGTATATGTGCATCAAAACTTCACATGGAACATTGTAATTTAATTGAGCAATTATTATTTATTTACATCAATAAATTTAGGATGGAAGACCATGTGACTGCCCGGGATCTGGGTCACCACCTGGGGCCATGTTGGAGTCCAGGGAGCATGCTGATGCTGGGTTCAGGCCAATATAGGAGGCCTTCTTTGCTACCCAGGGTCATGGTGATATCCACACCCAAGCCGCTATTGCTGGTCATGTCTGGGTCTGTGGTCCTTCTGCAACTGGGGTCTGTGTTGATGTTCATTGCCTACGAACCATGTATTAAATCATATGTTAAAGTATAAGAGCTTTGCTGAGCTGGCCCTGCCCCTTACTAGTCCAGGGAGAGCCACTTCCCAACACCTGAGAGCTGAATGAACCCTGGATGGATAGCTAACCCTGATGACCACCACCATAGAGATGGCTCCATCCCTCAAAGGAAAACTGGCCCCTGCCCTTGAGAAAGCTGACCTCACTCCTCACCATGAATGTGGCAGAGCTGGCTTCACCCCTCACATCTGGGGTGTGGTCCCAGCAACCTGGACTGACCAACTCAGCTACTATTCAGGCACGTATCCAGGGCTTTGAGCTGGCACTCCCTATCATCTACCCATCTATGACCTGCTAGAGTGCATTAAGGGACTGATCCTGCAAAACCATACTGAAGGATCGCCATGACTCAGAGCAATAGCAGATTCAGTATCACTGAAGTATCAGAAAGGAGATTCAGTAAAGGTCAGTATCACTTGTTTACCAGAAGTCAGAGGCATTGAACCTGACCAACAACACATTATACCATGAACAGTTGCAAGTACAGCTGTATGGACAAAAGGGAATACTGCATGACACACAGCAGCTCCCAGTGCCACTAAGATGAATGAAGAGGTGATGGAGAGGAAAAGAGGCTTTTTTTGGCTTATTTTCGTTTTTTTATGTTTTTAAAATTATTATTCTTATTTGTATTTTTTATTCTTTTATTTCTTATTTTAACTTTATTCTTATTATTTCTTTTTAAGTTTTCCTTTGAAGGGGATGCTACAGGGGTGAAGGGCAGATATGGAGGGACTAGGGAATGGGTGGAGTTGGGGTGCATGATGTGACAATCCCAAAGAATGAATAAAAACTTTTTTTAAATAAATACATAAATTTTAAAAATGCTGCTACCAAATAAATAAATAAATAAATAAATAAATAAATAAATAAATATGGAAACTGTATGAAGTAATGGAGACAGTAATTTATTTGAGTCACCATTTGTCAATATCTATGTACATCAAAACTTCATACTGAACATGGTAATTTAATTGAGCAATTATTATTTATTTATATCAATATATTTAGGGCAGAAGAATCATAATCTGATATTTAATGGATTATTGGATTATTGTAAAAGCCTCTAAATGTCTAACTTTATCTTGTGTATAGTCTGCTCTTAAGCCCCAGGTAGAGTGGTCAGTCTGAGATATAATTCAAATCATATTATTATTCTGTGCTTGAAACCTCAGTGCTTCTAACTTAACTCAGAGCAGGTGCAAACTCCACTGCTGGGACTACCCTTCTGCCTGCCCTCTTACTCTGCAAAATCTCTCTGGCCTCCTTACTCTTCATAGAGTTGCCAGATAGTCTCCTGACTCAAAACTGCCCTCACTGTAACCTCTGCTTAGAATTCTCTTCCCCAAGAATCGGATGTCTCCTTCCTCACCTTCTCTGAGAGTCTTTGCAACCATTTCCATAGTGAAAAACATCCTTGACAGCTCTCCATAAGGCAACACCACATCCTATCTGCACTCTGTGTCCTTTGCTGCTTTCTTTTACAGCTCTTGATTCCAGTTTAACAACTAGTTTATTTTCTCTAATCATCAATGGGTCATCCCAATGCCTCAGGGAGGAAAAGGATTGTTTGAGAGGCTGCTATTTATTGGTAAATCTGTATCACAAATATTAAATTCTGGCTTTTAGACACTTTTAGTAGCTAGACATAAAATCATGAGTATGTCATCATGATCAAATGTCACCAGGCTAACTTGGAGGTAAGAGATGGAAGGTAGTTTTGCCAACCTAGAGCTGCCATGGAGTTGAGGAGGCCCCAGTCATCTACTTAGTGGTCAAGACTGGAACTGACTCTGTGGTACCATCTGAAATGTTCTAAACCAAAGCTGGGTGATGAAAATATCCATAGTAAAGTTTTCATTTAAAATAAATCCTTTGGATAAGCTGATTATATTTTTAAATCACTTTCTCTTTGGGTCTAGAAGGTCAGGATAGCTGTTTTGCATAAATTTATACTTTCATAAGCTGAAGCACAGAAAGGTTAAATATTTTACCCAAAAGCTCAAAGAAAGTCTATGATTAAACCAGAATAATGGAGTTTCCACATTCTTAGTCTCTATTTCAAATTCGTGTAAGACGAATAGATTAAAACAGCATTTTGTAGTCATAGTACTTTCCTGAAGAATAATGACATAGAAGTTTGGATATTACTACTTATCTACAGCAACCCAGAAAAAAACTGATAGCTATGCCAAGAGAAAGGGGATTTTTTTCCCAAATGTGAGCCATTTACAAGGACAATTCAAACAGAACGTTAAGCACAAGTTCTATTGATTTTGCTTATATTGGACATTAAACACCTTCTTGTTACCATCTCTACATGGTAAGTTATTCCTATTAACACCAATGGTTCTTGAATACATTTATAAAGTATATGGCCTTTCATAGAATATTATAACCAATTATATTATGGCCAGTTATAATGATTCTGGTCATATTTACTGTGATGTTATGTAACCATACTTCCCCTGAGAAAAATTTCACATTGTCATCAAAGACTTGCGGTATATTTTAAATAGAATTACTACTTTGACATGATTAAATTTTCATTCTTGAGGGCTAAAAGCATAATCTGTCATCTCTTTTGCATTTAGACCTGAGTTTCATTACTATATATCCCCTAGATGAAGGCAAAGGAGCAGTTCAATAAGATGTAAATGCCCTCTCTTACGGCTCACTGTCTTCAGAATGTATACTCGAAAGTGTGTTCAGTTTCTGGTCATTAAATTAACTTATTCAATGATTACAGAAGCTGTCAAGTAGCCTACAGATCATAATGGCCTCTGTGCACACAAGTTTGTTGTGTGGTTTATTATAAAGTGCATCTTTGTGCTTCTGAGTTAGTCATTTTAAGGCAGGTTCTCTGCATATTTTGTGCCCATGCTGTATAACTGCTACAGCCCCACAGTCTCAGCAGTCAAGAAACATCACAAATATGACACAAGCTGGTGGGGTGGTAACTGGCGGCTTCTTTGTCTGACTTGCCTTCCTGTCTAGTGTGAAAAGTGGGCTCTCAGGTACATGTAGGCCATGAAAGTCACTTCCTCTCATTTCCTGGCAAGTTCAAATTGTAGTCTATTCATCCTGCCTTCTCCAGTGTCAAAAATAGGAGGACAAGCCTTCACTTTCCCTCTAATTATTTTGGCTCTCACTTCTACACCCCACTCTATTGGATTCATAACTCACCAGGCCAGTAAGTACATTACCTTTGAATTTTACATCTCCTGTTGGGCTAGTTCCTTAATATTTCTTTCTATTTTTTAAGGTTAAAAAGGAAATAAGAATGAAATCTGGAACAAAACTCATTAACAAAAAAGGCAACAACTCCATTTGTAAAACACAGTTCTTTCTAACCCAGTGTACTGTTTAAATGTCAGAAACTTCAAATTATCTGTATCAGAACAAGGCGAGTGATTATTGGAATCTTTCCTCCAACAATGAAGCTGACGTCTTCCTAAGTTGTGCATGTGTGAACACGAGTGCCCCCAGCTAGTCCCAGACACCAGTGAGTGCTTGTGCGCAGAGTACTACTGATTTCAACTACTTTACAGCTCTTAAGTGTTGATTATGCTAAGATAGATTAGTACAAGCCTCACAGTGCCACATACACCAGACTCAAATCCCATCACAGAGCTGAAAAAAAAAATATACCAATATTATGCATGAGTTCTCAAGGTTTTGGTAAAAGGTTCAAATATATGTGCATGATTTGCTGTGTCCTATGCTGAACATAACTAGGAAAGAAAGTGTCATCATTTATGAATGGAAAGAGGGAAGTGTAGATGTAACCAACCGTTTTATTAAATAAAAAACATAGAACCAATGCAAGGAAGAAAGCCAAGAGGTCAGAGCTAAGAGCTAAAACTTTACCCTTCCTCCTGCAGTGATCCTACCTCTCCGAACCAGCTGTACCTCCTGTGTTAAAGTCCTTATATAGAGTTTCTGTTCTGCCTTCTCATTGGTTGTAAACCCAACCACATGACCGCCTCATCACGGCCTGTCTGTATAGACCTCCAGGTCTTCTATGGTTGGTATTGAGATTAAAGGCATGTGTATCCAATGCTGGCTGTATCCCTGAACACACAGAGACTTACCTAACTCTGCCTACCAAGTGCTGGGACCACAAGCGTACACCACCACTGCCCTGCTTTCCTATGGCTTGCTAATAGCTCTGACCCCTAGGCAATTTTATTTATTAACATACAAATAACATTTAAGTACAAAAGAAAATATCACCATAGGGAAGAATGTAGATTCATGAGTGAAAGTAAAGGAGTTTTCCTTAAAAATTGTAAGAGACAAAGGGGAAGCAGGTGAGAAAAGAACCCTCCTTGGCCTATTTAGCCATTTAAAAGGAGAGATCAGAGGAATGTGTACAAGTCAGACTGTTACATAGGATTTTCCATGGCCATGCACAGGATGAAGACTGTCACAGTAGATCAAGAAGGAGCAATGCCACTGAGCCTCTAGACTTTGATTAGAGAGCTTATTCACCATTAATCAAAGAAAAGGTACATGTGGCTCTGACTTCTCAGTTAACAAGGGAAGTATTGATTATATGAGTAAAAAAGTCACAGGACCAAAAATGCCTCCAATTACACTCACACTATAATCTACAACATAGCAAAACAAATTTGCAACTAATTATAAAAACATTAATGTATTTCCCAGGGAGGAGAACATGATAACAAACAATACAATGTATAATAGCACCATTAAAAGATATAACACATTGTATTTACATAAATTGTATGTGTGCACCATGATGTCATGACATGTATATTCATAGTGAAATGATTAATAGAGATAGGCAATTCAACATCACCATTATTCCATAGTACTCTTTTTGTAGGAAGCACTGAAAATCTACTGTCTCAGACAATTTTCAGTATATAGTAAGAAATAAAATAGTATTATTGACCATAGTCTCCTGACACAGTTTAAAGCTTTACATTTATTCATCTAATCTCAATGCTAATTTCTACAATCTGACCTATATTCTCTCACCATCCCCCTACCAATCTGTCTGAGTAATCTCCATACTGATTGTATGAGCTCGAATTTTTTGTTTCTGTTGATACACAAGTAATAGCGATCATGAAATACTTCTTATGTCTGGCTCATTAGATTGAACATAATGTCCCCCAAGTTCATCCATGTTTTATTCATGTTGATAAAAGGACAATGTATGTTTTTGAGTGCTATGTGCACATATTAATGTATTTATAAATTTGTGTGCAGTATAAATTTGAATGCTATGTAAAGCAGGAGTTCCATGATATATAGAAATGTATTTTTTATTTCTATCCCAACATTACCTTGGACAGAAGTGGTCCAGGTGCCACAAAGACAGCATCTTAAAATGAGAACTCAAATCTATTATTGCATTTTGGATGAGCTGTTAGAAACATGATTGTAACCCTTCCTTCAACACCTGCACAAATTTAGATTCTGAAAAAAGCCTGTTTGACAGTGCCTTCTAGACACAACAGGACTGACGAACATAGGAATTCACATAGAATGTGGTAGCTTGCACAAGTACCAGCATTCACAGGGGTACTGAACAAGAGCCCCATCCCTAACCCAGAAGGTATCTCCAGTTGAAAATCTCTCACAAATGAAGAACTGGCTTTTCCCAAAGGAGTCTCACTGAATACACAAACCACAGTTAAGGACAGGCCCCATGATCATCAGTAGATGCCCAACACAAAACAAAATTTTCCCATAGTGCTTTGTTTGGGCATTTGTTTCTATCCCACCTGTCTGTTCCTTCTGTGCTATCATTTTGATTTTGACTTTTTATGGGTTTTGTGTGTATGGGTGTGTGTCTTTCTGTATGTATTTGTTTCTCATACTTTTTCTTTGCTTTTGTTTTTCTTTCTGCTTTATTTAATTTTCTTTTCTCTGTTTGTTTGTTTTAATATGGTTAGGTTATTTGTTTATTAGCCTATTTGTTTTCTAAAGAGAGTGGGAGAGGGAGAGAGAGACAGAGAGAGAGAGAGAGAGGAGACATGGAGTTGGATAAATGATCTGGGAGAAGATAAGGGAGGGGAAACAGTCATTATATTATATATTCCATTCAATAAAAAGGAAAAAAAGTCAATAATCTTATAATATAAATGTATGTTTTCACAAACCCAGCTCTGTGCATACCTATCTTGAGCTTGCTATTTCTCTAATACTATGAAATAAAATATAAAAGACTAAAAAAAAAAAAAAGACTGAGTATCTTGTCTTCTTTCAATTTGGCAAGTCTCTGTTGAAATAAAGGTAGCAATCAATGTTCATTTGGGTCTTGGTGAAGACTTAAGTGCATTCATGTTAAAATTAGCTCCCAGAACCCCAAGCAAAGAATAAGCAGAGACCGTTGTGAATGAGGCTAGGTTACAGGAACGAGACCGAAGCACCGCAGAGAGTGTGGAGAAGCACCAGACATGGTGACAAAAGTAACACGGGCAGGGGTCCTCCCTCCTGCCACAGCACTGCTTTATTAGAGTAATTGATTCTCTCTCCTTCGGATTTCACGGTTTCCCAAATCTAGGGGCTATTAGGGAGCAAAGAGAACCAATAGTGAATTGCCAATCCATCGGTAAACTTAAATTTAGTCAGTCAGTGAGATAAAACCCTCAAATATGTTTCAGCTTTGTAGTAGTTATCGTGGCCTAGCCTGTGTCCCCACTGCCAAGATAAAGTAAAAACTCGCCTTTTTCTTTATTTGTTTGTCAGATGTTACCTGCATGATCATTTTAGAAGCCTTGATGGAGTAGATAGCCTTTGAATACAAGTCTCTTGGCAGACTTGTGAAATTTCAAACTAATGGAACTTCAACAATCCTCTACTGATTAATTCTTCTTCATTGAGGAAAAACATGTACACATTTTACACATTTTAATTTCTATATTCATTCTTTCTATTTTTTTAAAGACTAATTTTTAAAGACATGTGATTTATTCTAGTAGGATGGCTAAAAAAAATCCCTTTTAAGGTAGAAATGATCTCTTAGAATTATCAAGGATGATTTCCCTTGGCCAACCAAATCATGCGTTACTTACAGAATAAAGGAGAGTATTTTAGACAGCCTACAGTGGTTCTTTCATTTACCAGGGATTCACTGACCACCCATGTCTCTCTAAACTCTCACTCCTAGGATGAAGACCATCTGATATTAACAATAGATGAGGCTCACTGTTTGTGCCCACCATCTCTTAATTAACTGTGATGACAAAGCAAGAATTTTGCACAAAGAAAATACAAGAAGTACGAGGGGTTCTCATTTCTCAGAGTTGGGAGATAATTAAAAGGTAGTAGAGAAAGAAAGATGGCATCAGAACCCATGGATATAAATTAAGGCCAGGTTTTTGTCTCCAGTTTACAACCACATCTGCTTTACTTTTCACTGCAGGGAAAATGGGTGCTAAAGAATTCAGAAATTCAAGCTTCTGCCCTGGTAGGAACCCCGCCATCTGCGCTTATGTCAACAAGCTGAACTACCTACACAGATTGTTAACATGGCCAGAACTTTATGAAATACTGAATGAAAGATCGTGGTGAACTACATGTGGATCAATAAAAAAGTAATGGCCAGCTCTCCAAATATGTCCAGGTCACTCATTCTTAAGCTAGAAAACTCCCTTAAATTCAAAATTGCAGATAATAGTTGTTTTAACTTCACAAAGCAAAACTTAAAATGTGACAATTGCAATGATTAATGCATTAGTGAATGAAAACACAGATTTTCTCTTGTATTAATTTGATCAAGGGCAAGTCAGAATTTGAATTCTCCACTTCTTGCCCCATTATTTTCTAACTGTCCCTTACAAAGGATTTTTGTCTGTATTTACTGAGCAGCAAGAAATACATGAGAAAGAAATGAGAGATTCTTTACAGGAATATCTAATAGAGTTTCACAGGAAAAGAAGTCATTGTGCTGACTCCAAGTGACACAGAATAGCAAACATACCTTGTCATGCTATATCTACAAGTTGCTTCCAACATTTTTAGTGGGTATTTGCTGAGTTTCTTCCAACTTGTTGGCTTCTTTCAGTAAATGGCTACTACGAAACACACACACACACAAACACAAACAATTCTAAGTCAGTTGCATGAGAATGTATATAACTTAAGAAGCTATGCATGAACTCAGGTTGTAAAATATGAGTTCTATGCAACTCAGGTTGCATAGAAAACCCAAGACACATTAAGGTTTTTTCCAATATTCACTTAAAGACAGGTTAAATTTAAGCAGCATGGGTAAATAGCAGGATAGCAGGTGAGATCTTAAATTATCATCAACATATTATTAACCTGTGAGGTCCACTGGAAAGTCAGTCTCTTTGAAAGAAAGAGATATTTTCATAAAATTGTATGAATAGAAACAATAACTTGAGAGAAAATTGGAAATATTCATATAAATGTGAGAAGTAAAACTTAATGACTTTCAAAAATGTTTCTATGGCTTAAGAGTTATAAGTGGTAACATGTTTCATAAACATTATTTTTTACGAGATACTATGGATTTTCTAGACACAAAGTATCACTAAGTAGCTGACCCTTAGTACATAAGTTGCGATTTATTTCAGGACCCCTCTGAGATACCCAAGTTTGCAGATACTCAATGCCTTTATGTATAAGTGACACACTTTTTACACATAATTTGTTGGCATCCTCACATAAACTTTAAATCTCCTCTAAATTATTTGTGAAACCCATTTTAATGTTAATACTATGATAACAATGACTGCCCTTTAATATTTAAGAAATAATGACAAGTAAAACAATATGTGAATGCTCAATACACAGATGAACTTTTAAATATTTTTGACCCATTGTTGGCTGAATTCAGGGTCCACTGCTCCATGGATGTCTGAGAGAAGGCCACTAACTAGATTTTTCCCATAGCCTGGCAGTATTCAGGAATGAGGAGGATGTTAAGTGATGTATCAGAGACCCTCTGAAAGTTGAGAAAATACCATAAACATATACTTTTAAATTCTGGATTTATGTAAGAAAACAGGCATTTATAAACCTTCCATTGTTAGCAAAGGCACAGATTCATCCTAAGCATTGTGTTTGATGAATTATGCCATTTGCAGAAAAGTTCACATAGTAACTTGATTATAGATATGCAAATCTGACTTTCCAGTTTATCAGCAACATGTTAATTTTTCTTGACTGAAAAACATGTAGAATATTAAACATAAGTTCCTAAACCTAATGATTTTTATGAAGCAGTATATACCCATTTAACAAGTACTATTTAATAAGCACCAAGCACTCCTGTGCTATAAGCAATCAGAAGTCATTCAAATGTCTTTGCCAAGGCTGGGTGGCGGTGGCGCATGCCTTTAATTCCAGCACTGGGAGGCAGAGCCAGGCAGATCTCTGTTAGTACGAGGCCAGCCTGGTCTACAGAGCAAGATCAGGACAGGCACCAAAACTACACAGAGAAACCCTGTCTCGAAAAACAAACAAACAAACAAATAACAACAACAACAAAAAAAAAAAAAACAAGAAAAAAGTCATTGCCAATCACCACTCTGCTATTTGTACTTCTAGCAGGTAACTTTCCTGCTTTTGAATTGATATGATCAGATTGAACTTGCAAGTTTAGGTATCATGCTTCTTTCTTTCAGTATTTGTGGTTGCATGATTCATTCACATTGTCAGGTACAATGTGGTTTGTTCTCTCTCTCCCTGTGGGGTATAGTGGGTATAATGTATTTACCCATACCTTCGCACATGTTCACATTTCCAGTTTAGGACCAATGCTTCTATGATGAATATTGTATACTGCTTTGGTGACCTAGCTATTCGGGGAAACTTCTGGTCTAAGTGGTGTACTTTGAAGATAGCACTGCAGCCTAGTTACTTAAAAGCCACTAAATACTTCTATTTAAAAACAGAACACATAAAATTCAAATAAAGAAGAAAAAGAGAAATAAAGGAAGAGAAGGGGGAAAGAAAAAAGGAAGACAAGAAGGCAGGAGGGAGGGAGGGAAAAAAGGAAGGGGAGGGAAGAAGGGAAAGAGGAAGAAAGGAAGGAAGGAGGAAGGATGAAAAGAAAATTGGAAGAGAAGGATGGAGGGAAGGCAGGAGAGAAGGGTGGAAGAAAGGAAGGAAGGGAGGAAGTGAGGGAGGGAGGAATGGAGGGAGGGAAAGAGAGAGGGAGGGAAGGAGGGAGGGGGGAGGGAGGGAGGGAAGGAGGGAAGGAGGGAGGGAGGGAAGACTTTCTAAACTCCTGGTAGACATCCAAGTATGAAAGGTGTCATTGAATAAAATGTTCAAATAAGTAGAATAAAATACTGTTCAGTTATTTTCACATCAAAAATAGTCATTTGATGCCACTCTTCGAATGATTGACTTTCAAGAAAGGCATATAATAATGCAAGTGATGTATTCTAAATTTTGACTTTGTGAATAATGGGAAAAGTGCTCATTGGGGCATGCAGCAGTTTTCAGAATGTCCTTTCTCCATATAGTATGTCAGAATAACAGATGGCATACTCTGTAAAGAAAATTAATTTGAATAAGTCTGGTGAAAACCCACCTTTCTTGAGAGAAAAGGTCTTTTTCTATAAGAAGTTCATCTTATTTATTGCCTACCTGGACAGGTAATGTATTCAGGTTTTTCCAATCTAGTCTTTTGTAATAAAACAGTCCTCGGCTCCTCACTGTAAGAGCTGCCACTAATCAAATCTTGTTACTCGCTGGTGCCCATGTTTGCCACTTAGTTGTAGCACTCTGTGCTTCTAATCAACATGCTTTCTACTTTCTTCACCGTGACAAAGTTTTCATTTTAAGCAATGGCATAAGCCCAGAAAAAGCACAGAGTAGTGTTATTTCTGTGACGCCTGTTACTCCTGTGTGGCTTCTCTCTTTCAACTACAGATTTAGAAGAAGAAGAAGAAGAAGAAGAAGAAGAAGAAGAAGAAGAAGAAGAAGAAGAAGAAGAAGAAGAAGAAGAAGA
>CABHPR010145392.1:46024-74691 GCA_902168415.1 Peromyscus melanophrys
TGTGTGTGTGTGTGTGTGTGTGTGTGTGTGTGTGTGTGTGTGTGTGTTCTCACACACATGCTCACACACATGCCGAATGTCAGTATCTGGTTTTTTCTTCTACACATATTTTCTGAGGCAGGATCTCTCACTGCACCTCAAATTCCTAATTTGCTAGAATGTCTGGCCACATGGCCCTAAGGCTCTTCCTTCCTCCACCTTTTCACACTGGAGTGACAAGTATGCTCTTGGATGCTCAGCTTTTTACACAAATGCTGCGTTCGGATCTGAGCACAAGCCTGCTTGTGTGGTAAGCAACTGGATAGCTGAGGCATTTCCTTAGCCCTGTGTAGATTATTAACTATAGACTTTACATACATCATTTCTTTTTTTCTAATTAATATTTATTTTTAGTTATTTTTATTAAGAGATTTTCTATTCATTTTACATATCAACCATGGATTCCAGCAAAGACATGGTAAAGATAAAAAATTAGGATTTGTTCTTTCCACATGGTAAAATGCCAAAATGACTGCATTTCACTGACTGACTAACAAAAAGAGTAGACTGTAAGTAATCATTTACACATAATGTTTTCTTACTGAAATATGTTAGTAAAAGCAATGGCTAATATCTTTATATTGTTTTCTTTTTTAAGTAAGGTCATACTCAGTTTCAGTCTGACCACAGATAAAAGTAATTGAATTTTGTTTTTAGTAGCGATACTGGTAAATACATAAAATTATATTTTACAGGCATTATTATAATAAGAAAACTGACAAGACAGCTAACTTTTGTTTTTTATTAATTTTTTGGTGGTAACATTGTATTTCCAAGTTAGTAAGAAAAAGCATGTTAAAATATACTGAAATTAATTTGTCATATTTCTTTTGTGATACACTTCAAATTCGTTCATATTTTCCATAATGCTTGTATCATGATTTCAAAGACCTACTAATATGTCAGTGTAATGAGCGAATTACTTACATTGTTTCCAAGTTAAAAATTGTGGAGTTTTTGACACTTTGTATTAAATAAAATATTAAAATTAAAAACAAACAAAAAAACAAAAAACAAACTTAACAGCACAGATGCAATAGCAGTAAATAGTAATAAAAAGAACAGAAGAAAAGGGACGAACTCAGCCTGTTACTGATGACTTTGAACTAGTAGAAGAAAGCTTCCAGTCAATGTACATGCATAGCCTCCAGGGTGATCTGCAAATGTCATTCACTACAGGTGACAGCCCCAAAGATGTCAGAAACTCAGTCTGTGACTGAGATAAAATTTCTAATCTGTGAGAGTTAGAGTCTTGCAACAACTGGGATTTGCAGGAAGGGACAACTTTATTATTCCCTAGAGACTCTAGAAAAGAATAAATTCCTATCAGCAACTAGACTTTTAGCCTGCTGAGACCTGCTCCAGAGTTTTGACCTACAAGGCTGTAAAATAACTTGGTGCTGTCGTAAACCACTAAGTCTGTGGTCATGTGCAATATAGGACATAACACAAAATACAAGTGCCAGTTCTGAGAATGAGCCACTGGGCCATCATACCTGGTCCATTTTTCCAATGACTACATATACACATCACAAGCTGAACCCTGTTCACTCATAGGCACATGACAGACATATCATGAGCCCCACCTATTCACAGACACATATGGCAGACATTACAGAGACACTCATAAACCACTAATATTAGGTGTTATTTCTTTGGAAAATCTGAGAACTAAAAGAGAAATTACACATGAATAGAACACTGCATAGAGGAGCTACTCTTGAACATAGCATGTAATGTGCCCAACCAATTCACAGTAGCAAGAAGCCAGATTAAAATATAATGGTCTTTCTCATTTCAGCTCTGACAGGCGGAGCTTGAAATTCATCACCCCCAGCCTTACAACATAGAAAAGCTGAATACATTGGGAGTCATATCATTGAAGCATGAGGTTATTTATTCTCCATACACAAGCATCAACAGACCTCTAATCAACAGGATCTGTGTACAACAGCAGTGGGTCACAGTTAATGGTGCAGAATACAGACCCTCCTTAAAGGTGAGTAAATGCACAGATGCAAAAGCATACGCATAAACAAAAACAATAAAAGGATGTAAAAGGTTTAGCATTTATTGTTAGATTTCAGAGCACAGTCAAAAGGCAGGAATGAGACCAAAGTCTGACCTCAACAGAGAGGACTGTTGTTTATTATCACAGCAGTGCCCATCAGCAGCCCTTCCTGCTGGATAGGAGTTGTGTGAAGGGGAGGGAGTTGGTTAGGCCTCTTACAGGAGTGGGCAAGAGCCTTGGATATGAGGAAGCTGATACAACTTCAAGGGGTACTTGCAGGTTAAGACAGTCCCGAGAGCTTTATGGTCTCCTCTTCCTAGAGTTGTTTACCCATACATGGCAGTCTATCTTGAGATAATCTCTGCCCCAGTAAACAGTCTTTTCTGAAGCATAGATGTGGCTGAACAATAGCAGTTGGACAGCAACAGCAAGACAGCCTCAAGGGATTTCTGTTTTTATCTGCTGTTGGGGCATTCTTTCATCTATAACTATCAAGAATTAAATACAGTCTATTATCTACCTATATATCTTTGTGGGTTTTCTTTTGCTATAATAAAATAACTGAGGCTAGATGGATATATAAGGAAAAGAGTTTTGCTGATGTCATGGTTTCAGAGGCTCAAAGTCTACGATAAGTTTGTGACATCAGTTCAGTCTGTCCTGAAGGTCTTTTATTCTCATCAAAGCACGGTAGATGGCATCATGGCAGGCCCCAGGGACAAAGTGGTATGGGGAAAAAAGGGTGTGGAGAGACAGAGAACAACCAATAAAGACACAAGGAGTGAGAAGGAACCCTCTGCAGAACTGTTTTATATAAATTCACAGCTGTAAATAGGGCTGGGGTCCCTTGAGCACTGTATTCATTCATCCTTTCCAAGGGTGATGTCCCCAGTGACCTCATCATCTCCACTCTGCTTGATCTTTGAAAAGTTTCACAGTCTCAACATTGCCACAGTGGGTACCCAGCTTCGAGCACATGGATCTGGGGTGGGACACACATGAAGCATATCCAAACCCTGGTGCCAGATCAAAGGGAAGCTCACTTCAAAAGTTTGTCTCCATAGTTCCTATTGTCTGGATATATACCTCTCCCAGATGATTTAACAAAAAGAGTATTCTGTTTTCATACTTATTTTTCACCATCGCACATAACAATAAACAAGGTCATAACATCATTTTGGGCTTACATCTTAAAAATACCAATGTCACTGTGGGCTCTAGTGTCTGCATACTATTTTTAGACAAACTGAAATAAAAAAGATATACTGCAAAGTGTAACCAAAGTATCTACTCTTTTTTCATCATTTTGAGTTGTTTTATTTTTTTGAGGCAAGCTATAAGAAATAAAATTACATCATACAAAAGATATTATAAATAAGACATTATTGGTGGTAAAGTTTAAAGCCATAAAATTCTAAAATCCATCAAGAGTGTAATTAGAAGCATGCATGAGAAAGTAGACTGATATGATATTAGTTGCTATTTCTACAGAAGTTGTCCACTATATAAAGTCACTTTGTAATTTATTTCAAATTAATCATTTTATAAAACAGTCATTAAAATGTATTTTTAAAAGTTAAATGTCTATTACTATTACATTAATGTCAGCATATCCAGAATCTTCTATTTCTAGATCAAATTCTGAAAAGTTTGAAGATGGGAATTTCGCACAATGATAGCCTTAGGTCACCTTTACTGGATAAAGAAATGTGGTACATTTACACAATAGATCATACACTTACATGGATAAAAAAGTGTGGTACATTTACATAATAGGGTATTACTCAGCTGTTAAAAACAATGACATCATGAAACTTGCAGGCAAATGGATGGAACTAGAAAAAAAATCATCCGGACCCAGAAAGACAAACATGGTATGTACTCACACATAAGTGGATATTAACTATAAAGTATAACCATGCTACAATCCACAGACCCAGAGAGGCTCAGTAACAAGGAGGCCTCCAAGAGGGACACTTGGATCTTCCTGGGGAAAAGAAATAGAATAGATTTTGTGGATAGACTGGGACTGGGTAGGGATCATGAGGGATAAGGTGCAGGGGTGGTGGAGGGGGAGATACTGGAAGAGGTGACTGAAAAGGGGGGCATTTCAGGGTGAGGTAGAAACAGTGCAAGGGAAACTCCCAGGAATCTGCAAGGATAACCCCAGCTAAGATTCCTAGCAATAGGGGATACATACCTGAACTGGCCATCTCCTGTGACCAGACAATCCTACCATTGGAGAGAGTGGGACACTAACCGAGCCACATAACCTTACACCTACAGTCTGTCCTGCTTTTGGGATGTGCTAGGATAAGTGTGGTACAGAGATTTTGGGGATGACTAACCAACAACTGGTCCACCCTGAGACCCATGCCATAAGAGTGAGCAACTCCTGACACTGCCACACCCAGAGACTGGATGGCCCAGAGACCTAGGATAGAACCAAATGCAATGGAGGAAAAAGTCAATGTAATGATGCTTAAAGATAATCTCCTATACTCATAGATTGGTGCCTAGCCCAGTTGTCATCAGAGAGGCTCGATCCAGCCACTGATGGAAACAAATGTAGAGATCCACAGCCAAACATTAGGTTGAGCTTGGGGAGTACTTCTGAAGAGAGGGAGGAAGCCAAAAGATTCAAAGACATCACAAGAAAACCCACAGACTCAACTCACCTGGGCCCATAGGACCTCACAGAGACTGAATGCACAGAGAGCCTGAATAGGACTGGCCTAGGCCCTCTGCATGTATGTGACAGATGTATAGCTTGGTCTTTTTGTGACATTCCTAACAGTGGGAGCAGGAGCTGTCTTAGACTCCTTTGTTGGCCTTTGGGACCCTATTCCTCATATTGGATTGCCTTGCCCATCCTTAATACAAAATGGAGGGGTGCTTAGTCTTACTGCAATTTGATATGCCATGTTTTGTTTATATCCGTGGGAGGCCTGCCCTTTTCTGAACAGAAATGGAAGGGTGGACAGGGGTGCAGAGGCAAAGTGGTAGTGGGGACTAGGAGGAAAGGAGGGAGGGGAAACTGAGGTTGGGATGTAAAATTAATTAATTAAAAATTTAAAAGGTGTGCATTTCAGCAACTCTGTCTTAGTAAAAGGGTAGGCATATTTGCTGCAGGAGACTGATGTATAGAGTATATTTAGAGCTAGCACAGGAGCCAGTGGGGATCACTGTGTCCCTGAATGTAGAGAAACAACATAGCCCACCAAAGTCAAATGTGTACATTTTAGAAGAAACATATCCTCTTAGAATAATACCTGGGTTAATTGTTATTCTGAGAAATGATATATTTCATTTGATGTTAATATTTTTTTAATCAATTAACCCATGCAGTATAATTTCTAAGGAACACATTCCAGCAGCCTGGAAGGTATAGCATGTCTTATACATGTTAAATGTTCTATTTCATCTTGCCGTTTTCTGTATTCTTTAAAAAAAATAGAATCATTCTCTATCCTTTCTTGAGTGCTGTAAGATAATTAATAATAAATGTTATAAGAGATCATCGTAATAGTAACTTCAGAATAATATGGAACAATCTGAGAATTACTCATGGAGTAATAATCAACACCTTGCTGTCAGAAAGGGGATGAAAGAAACTAGTCAATATCCCATTAGTAAGCCCATTATAAACGATTTCATTAAGCACATTTGTTCGTTGTTAGGGCACTAACACAATTAAGAGTAAATTTTAGCAGCGAAATAAAGGAATGAGCTGATGTATAGTAAAGGAGCTAAATACACAAGTAATCAATTCTACTTCATCAAAGAGGAACATTGCAAGTCATTATGAAATGTATTAGCTGATCATTTGTTAAAACTATACATGTCATAGATGTTCTGAGCAAAATGATTTCAAGGAAATGCTTATAAAACACTTACATCAAATTGCTATATCAAACAGTTGAAATTCAAATACATGTGTGTGTTGTGGGGTGAATGCCTTTAGTCCCAGTCCCCGAGATACAGGAGCAGGGAAGCAAGGTGAGTCTGAGGTCAGCTTTGTTTGTAAGTGAGCTCCATGCCAGCGAGGGCTACATATAAATAAAACAAATTTACATAAATGAGTACTTTCTTAACAATTTGGGGTAAATAAGTTAGAGATCAGTGACTTCTGGATAATAGATTTTTAACTAGAAACAGGGACATCTTCTAGAATTAATAGTTACCGTTAACTATCATAATAAACTCTCAACTCACAAACTCTAATAAATATCTCAACTACATTGTGTGGAGTGAGCATAGAATACCAGCATTGTTTTAACACTCAACTGGCTCTGTATCCTTGTGAAAATCATTTAAATTTACATGGTTTGAAAAGTTTTCAATTTTTTTAAAGTTATACCTTGAAAATACAATGTGAGGATCATGCAGACATGTCTGAATTGGATAGGCTGAACTCTAGCATGCTGGTGAAGCATTCGGTTCACAAACCCAACAGGTTTGATACTCTAGTCAAGTCTGAAGCCATCCTAGGCATAATGTAATTTCTCACTTAAATTGACCTTAATCATAAACGTAGCTCTACGGGTCCTTTAACAGCTAGCCTTCTTTTATTAAAAAAAATTGAAAGCATATTTTTTAAGTGAAGAGGTGATATAGGAAAAAAGAAAGGTCTAGAACGTCAAGAATATGTCTAGTGCACAAGCCTACACAGATTAACAATCCTTATACACTTTACCAGACACCAAACCCCTGGGGAATAGTATTAGGTTCAGCTCTGTGGCACACTAGGTCAGGAGTGAATTGTGCATGTGGCTTCCGAAATAGATGGCCAGTGATTAACAAATTTTATAAACTGCACCATTCTTCTATGAAGAGCTAAAAAAAGACATTAAAAATTTCCCAAGTGCATGTTAATAATTGCATTCAAATGTATCTGAATGGCAGAACAGACCTAAAGTTCAGTGTTTTTGAATAGTATAAAATAAGGATATGCTTAACAAAATTAATTAAAACAAGTGGAACTGAAACCGAAACATTAAGGAACATGAAGATAAGAAAAATGTTAAATTGGTGGTATCTATCATATTATCTTTTATTTTGCTTTTTTCTTTCTTTCTTTCTTTCCTTTTCCACCTGAATAGTAGAAAAACTGGCATCAATGGATTTGCCAACTGTCCACGTAACACGGCTCTCTGGGGCAGAGCAAGACAATTGGGCCTGTGGGAAATTCAGGCTTTCCTTTAAAATAGCTATTTTCAGAAGGCTTTTGGAAGCCATTTTCTTGAAAGAAAAATTTACTTCATTTGCTCTGTAGGAGATTGTTATATGCATATTAGGAAATTGGTTTGTGCAGACTTACTGACTCTAAATATGAGGACAGCTGCCTTCAGGGCTCTTTAAATATGATATATGTTGATTAACTTGAGGGAATGAGAACTCTGTAAGAAGTTTCTGAGAAATGATTGGAAACACAAGGAAAATAATCAGAGAACCAGAAAAATACAGCAATCGGCTGTATTTCCCAAAAAACAGGCCTCTGGAATCTTGAGGGATGCAATACCAGGAAGTTGTCTCTGGTTCTGTGGAGTGATCTATAGCCAAACACAAAATTACCGAGTGCTTGACCCACTTTGCTGTAGAACACATCACCAAGCTAACATTCTGAAAAATCTCCCCAGTGCATTCTGAGCATACTCAACAGTGCGCGTGCAGAAACCAGGACCCAGCTGAATGGCCATACTGAAGAGAACAGAAGCTATGAATTGATCATCCTGCATGGCACCTGGCTGGCACCTTGCCAGACACAGAACTCCTAGAAACACTGAGAAGTAGGTGAGACTTCCTGGAGGGATGATGTACTCTACACAAGAAGCACTAAAGTCAATGGGATTTCAGCAGCAACAGACTCCTCAAAATAAAGCACACAGTTTTCTGAAAAGTGTGTCCTATCTAGAAAATCAATCGGGGATCAGTTCCTTCTGGGATACTTCATGCTCACTGATTCAACACAAGCAGAGAAGAGAATACATAACACAAATTACAACAATCAACATAAGTATCGATATTTATTATTTAGGAAATGTCTATGTATTAATTTACCTAAAACTCTCCTTTGAAAATGACATTGTTTTACATGGTAAATTATACTGTTGGTAACCACTGTATTGAAGCTGCCCCTGGCTTGATGATGCATGAGTTCTTAGCCTTTCAATCATGGCTGCTTGCCACTTTGGGAATACATAATTAGTATTTGAGGCTTAAAAGTACTAACACTAAGAATTTGCATGTGGGGGGGGTACGTGTGGTGGCGGGGTAGTTGTGGTGTATGTTTGGGTGTCTGGTGTTTTTGTGGTATGTGTGGGGGTGATGGGGGTGTGAATGTGTAGTGTGTGTGGCAGGAGTGAGGTGTGTGGGGTGTATACGTCTAAGTTTGGGTGTATGGGCCAGAGGAGTTTGTCAGGTATCCTGCTATATCACATTCATCCTTGTTCCTTTGTGATGGATTTTTCTCCCAGAAGCAGGAGCAAGACCGGCAGAGCAAGTTCAGCAATCCTCCTGTCTCTGTCCTTCACAGCATTATGGTTGTAGGAGCAGATAGCCATGGCCAGCTTTTCACATGGGTGCTAGGGATCCAATCTAGATCCATACACTTGTACAGTGAACGCTTTTGTACATGCACCTTCAACTCAGACTGGAAAGCTTCTTTATTTATCAATAGCATGTTTATGATCTGTGATTCAGTGTATAGAATCATGTATACATTGAATAAGCATCCCACTAGGGAAAACATGTTTCTGTCCTCAAATATTTGTAATTTCATTTTAGTTAAATCATTTAAAAATCTTCCTTTTTAGTTGTTTTAAATGTCTGTTATATTCTTGTTTTCTGTGCCCCCTTACAATGCACCAGCATAGCTAGACTTCCTCTTCCTGTCAAAATATTTTTTGGTACAGTCACCTGAGATTAAGTTATTTTGGATTTCACATATGCAGGACACCATGTTTTTTTCCATCTTCCTATGCCTCCCTTATTTGGAGTTGTACAATAACTCCCAGTTCCATAAAGTTTTTACATATGCTACATTTCTTTATCTACTTATTATTGCTTATTTCTACATCTTGACCATTATGATAAATGCTTCAACAAACATAGCAGTGCAAATAATTCATTGCCTCTCACTAATTTCATTTCCTTTTGATATATACTCAGCAATGGGACTGATGGATCATTTGTCTTGAGTTGATGTGTATGAGTGTTCATGCATTTGAACACGTGTGTATACAGGTGCATCTACACATAGACTCATATGTGTGTTGAGGCTAGACATCAACTCACAGTGTCTTTCCTTAGGAACTGTGTCTCTTGTTTATTGAGACAATGTCTCTCATTGGGCAGAGCTTGCCAAATAGGCTTGCCCAGCTGACTAGCAAGCCCCAAGACTCCAACCCATCTGTGCTCACCTCAGTAAAGCAGGAGTCACAAACACACCCCACCCACCACGTGAAGATTTTTGTGTGGATTTTGGAATCAAATTCAAGTCCTCATGTTTGAAAGTCAAGCACTTTATTGACTGGCCTCTCTCCCTAGTCCAGGATTTTTGAATCTTATGGTGACCCTATTTTAATCTCTTGAGAATTCTCTATATTGTTTCCGCACTAGCTTAATTCTCACCAGTGTGCAAGAGTTCCTTTTTATCAATCTCTTTGCCAACTCACTAGCATCTGTTTTGTGTATTGTTCTTCTGTTTGTTTTTGTTGTTGTTGTAATATTTATTCTTTCTCCACTGGGGAGGGCAGTCATGCTGAGTTTCCTGATTACTAACCTTGAACTCTTGCTCATACAACTGTGGACTTTTTGTATGCCTTCCCTGAAGGTATTTACATTTTTTTTCTAAAACCCACTTAATCATATCCTTTGTGTTTTAAATCACTGAGCTTCCACATATTCTGGACATTAATCACTTCCAGATGCACGGTTGTCACCTACCTTCTCTCATCTTGTCAGTCATCGTTTTTCTAACACTGCAGAAATTTTTAGTTTAATAATGATTTAATTTGTCTAGTCTGCTCCTGTTTCATGTGCTTTGGGGCTTTTGTTTTAGAAGTTTTTCCATCAAAATGCCTTTTTTTTTCTTCTCATAGTTTCAGAGTTTCTGCTCTTACATTTAAGTCTTTAGTCCATTTTCAGCTGATACTTGGCAAGGATGAGATAAAGGTTTAGATTCATTCCTCTGTATATGACTATGGAATTAGTTCAGCAATATGTATTGGAAAAGCTGCCTGTTTTCTGGAGTGTGGTATTAGCTCCTTTGCTGAAGATCAGTTGACAGTAGGTTATGTTCTAGGCTCTCTTTTCTGTTTTGTTGATCTGTGTGACTATTTTCATGGCCTAAAACATGCTATTTTAGTTACTATAGCTCTATAGTTAATAGTGTCTTACCTCTTGCTATATTGTTTTATCAAGATCCCTTTGTAAGTGTGTGTGTGTGTGTGTGTGTGTGTGTGTGTGTGTGTGTGTGTGTGTTTGGTTCCAAATAGATATTAAGGTGTGGGTATGTGTGTCTTCAATTTGTTTCATCAGTGTCTCAGCAGATTTTTAAAAATTGATTACAAAATATTGTATTAAACATCTTAAAGGTTTAACATTACTTTTATCCAACAAATATTAATTTGAATTAATAGACTTTCTCAATCTGTAAATCAACCTAATTAATTTAAACCTAGGTGTCTGAAGTATCATTATATGAGCAAACTCTCAATAGTGTGAAAATAATTTTCTTTTTATATTTAAAGGCCGTTAATATCTAATACAATCTGATTATCCCATGAGAAAAGTGCTAACTTTCCTCAGGTAACCTTGTAAAAGGAAGTTTATCCTCTTGTAAAATTTCATGGAGACCAGACACTACTAAATGTGCCAACAAAAAAATCAACAACAGAAAGAAAAACAAATTCAGTAGGATGCAGAAGATGAAGCAGAACCCTGGAAGCCTCAGGTCCATCCTGTAATTACAAGCATTGGATCTCAGAGCTAGCCCATGCCAGTGTAGAAGGCAAGGCTTGCTTAGTCATACAGATACAGCTCCTTATCAAAAAGTTGTGTCCCCCTTCCAAACTCTGCTGTGTGGCCCCCTTAGGTTGCTGTGTACTTGGCCAACAAGTGGTGAGTAACATGGGAGCTACTGCTGCTTTATCTGTTGGTCTTTGTATAAACATCCTTTTAGCACATGTCTTGAAATAGCTTCTGCTCCTTTTCTTCCTCTAATTTTTCTCCTTTTCTTTTCATTTCTCTTAATAGAAACTACTAGGAACTAAAATTACTAAAACCCTTGCACTTACACAGATTTTTAAATTCAATCTCTATATTACAAAATGCTTTATAGGAATTTTGGCTCAGGAACATGAACTCACAAGTTCTGAGTTTTAGCTGCAACTAACACTGAAAAGATTTAACAAGCTGCTATTAGTACCCAGTGGGAGCCATAAATATACCCAACAGAGGTTTTCTTCCAGATTTAATAAAAATAATTTAAATAAAATTGCAGAGGAAGATTGCTAGAGAGTTGAGAAGGCAATTATCTGAAGTATCAGGCATTAAAACCAAGGCTTCATTAATCAGTCTTTTTATTTTTTGTCTCAAAAAATTTTTTTCTACAAGAAGTGATGGATGAAAACTGAGTATTCTTGGTATGGACTACAAGACTTGGTAGTGTAGTTTTAAATGGTTATGGTCATTTGTTGCTAATGACAGCTTATTTCTATCACATCAGGACTAGAACTCCAAAGTTCAACAGGGAACTTACTGCAGCTTTCTGTCATGTGCTGTCGTGTGACAATAAAATCGAAATGGTCCCTTAGCCTCACTATGGCCAATCTCATTCAAAGTAGGTGAGCAATTTAAATAATAACTAATAGAATTTAAACTAAATACTTCTTATTTATAGCAGTTTCCTCATTTTTATTTTACCCAAAACTTAACTTCAAGTGATCAAATTTAAGTGCTGATCAAGTTGAAGAAGTATGAAGGCAAAGGAGCAGCTATCCATCTTTGAACTTCTACATATTAGGCAGGTACAAGAATTGTATTTTTATATTTTTTAAAACCACTAACTTGTTTATTTCTGTGGATATGTGTATTTTTCTTGTTTGTATATGCACTGCATGTGTACAGGGGCCAGAAGAGGGCACCAGACCCTTGGAGCTAGAATTACAGGCAGTTGTGACTCACATGATTTGGTGCTAGGAAGTGAAGGCTGGTCCTCTGCAAAAGCATTAAGCATTCTAACCAATATGATGTCTGTCTGGCCCCTGCATTTTTAATCTTGTAATAAATATTATCAAAATACTTTCTTTTGAAAATAGTGGAAATTACCAGACAGAGCACTAAAATGGAACTCACATAATAAGGTAGATGAGATGTCTGCAGGTTCCACAAGGCAAGCACAAATCTTTAAGACTTCATTTCCTCCTGAAAGCATAGGTAATAATTCACCACACTGACAGGGCTGGGTGTTAAGATTGCACAAACAGTGGCTCAGGTCCTTACTTCTCTGGTTAATACTTCAAGGCTCTGTGTTTCACTGTTTTGTTGATCACTTGAAGTTTCACTTTCTGACATACTTATTCATAGTGTTTGTTCATGTTTCAGAGGCTTCTCTTGTAACTATCTAGAAAATATTTGTAATGACTTGTCCTTTAAACCATTTCTTCCCACAATGTTTTCTTTTTTGTTTAAAAGCAAAGCTTAAATATATGAGATATGGGTATTCGAATAGGACATTATCTTACATTTTCAGTCTATTGTTTTTCTGTCTAAGCCATGGCATTTTCCTCCTTACTCAATGCTCACTACTAATATTTTTACTATTGTCTAATGTTTTGAAATGCCATTGCATTATATAACTTTTGGGAAGTAAATTAACTTCACTTAACACCCTGCACAGTGGCTGAAATCAATTTTATAATAATTATTTATATCTATTATTTAATTTAATCTATCAGAAACAGCAAATAAATAAATATTTGGGAAAGTTCTTAAGGAAATTCACTCCTTTGATGTCTACCATTCTGTTTCAAAGTTTTTGTATGTTGCCATGTACATACACATGTATGTATAATCTTCTTGAACTGTTCAATCAATTATTCTAGTAATAATTTAAATTTTAATAATATAGCTTTTTAATTCTTGACAATAGTTTTAAAATCAATTTCACAGGAATTGATACAGAGTCAGGAATTAACAAGGAAATGAAATTTTTATTTTCTGGATTAGAGTCATTACACATATAAAAATTAGTACATAATGATCCACTTTATTACAAATACACAAAGTCTATAATTGTAAGATAGATGTGCTTTTCATGGTAGACACTTGTAATGATATCTGTTAATGACATAACAGTAAAACAATTTAATTATTTGGAGTTATTTTCAGAAATACAAAGGCACCAATATAATAAATTCACCTCATGATTTAACACCAAGGAATATGTTGAAGCTCATTATATCCCTATATAATAGGCAGCTTTGCAACTTTTGCCTAAATTTACTAATCCCATCGCATACAGATTTGGTAGTGTATCTGAAAGCATGTTAAGGATAAAAAACTGTCTCTCCTTTGAGCATCTTATGTTCTGTGTAGAGTAATGTGTTACTCAGCAATTGCTTTCTAAATTCTAAGCAGCTCAAACAGTGAAGGAATCTGTCGTTCAATTCTCTTCTTTCAGTAATGACTGTATCATTAGAAAGATGCCTGGCTTCTAGACTGACTAGCTTGGCATGGACAAGGTGAATTGGGATGTTTGAATTTTGACTTTTTTTTTTACAAGAAAGAATTTTTATTACTGTGATAAGGTGTTGGCAAAAACTGTGCAAAAGGAATTGATTTCAGTGGCTGAGCCCTGGCAATCAAAGGCAGAGCTGCAGTTCTGGCTTGAGAATATAGCATGAATCGGGATCTTAAATGCTATGGAGCAATCCAGTCTCTTAAATAGTTTTGGAAGAGCTGAATATATATCTGACCAGTTGCACTGAGAATATTTCATTACCATTAATATTTTCATTTTCCAGGATATAGGAGTTACGGACAATGAGTCTTGGTTCCATTACTTTAGAAACTTTCGTCCATGGCAATGATGGAGGCAATGCCCCACACTGTGGCCTGGATTAGCATGATGAATTCCTTTAAACCTTAAATCACCTCCACACAGATAAAATTGGATCCTTGGTTTGGGTGCAGAAAAGAATTTCAGGGTGAGCTAAAATTGGATCCTTGGTTTGGGTGCAGAAAAGAATTTCAGGGTGAGCATGTATGAAGCAGAGGTAGAGTTTGATTAAGAGATTTTTATACAGATCTTAAGCAGAAGGTTAGAAGAAGGAAGGGTACTTGATAAGAAATAAAGACATGCCAAGGAGAAAAGGTGTGAGCTTCTCAAAGAGTTAAACTTCAGGTTCTTTACAATAGCCATACACACTGTGTAAATGGGAGAATTATTGCTATAAGTTTCAAAGGGTTTCTAGAGTCCCCAAACGAAATCACAATGTGGCTGCTGATGTATACATAACCAGACCAGAATTGCTAGAGCAAAGTCTATATTAAGAGGATGAGGAAGGTAGGGTCTGTATACTATGAACGAAGTTAGTAATCTGCATGGAAATTCCCAGAAAAAGTATGGAACAGGAACGGGGCCCTGCCAAAGTCAAATTCATTCTAGCGTTAAGCCTAGAACAGTCTATCTTAAAACACCTGTTCATGAAAGAAACATTATCTCCATGTCTGCAACCATCACACACAAAAGAAGTATAAATTGTGCTAGAATTCTGGCTTACCTGAAGAGTGACACCAAGTAGACCCTGGGGAGAGAGGATGCCCTTTGCATGTCCCCATAATTTTCTCTGTCTCTCTGTACTGCCTCAGTAACCAGACTGAGGAATAAAAAATTAAAAGGCTGTTGTGAGAAAATGCTGTCAAAGCAAATTCTGGTAAGACGGTAAAACAGAAGTGGCCTCTGTGAGATAGTGAAGTAAGGAGTCCGAATAAGAAAATATAAGAAAAGAGAGGAAGAGAGGAAGCACTACAGAACAGTCTAGAAATCTTAAAAGAGATGAAAGGACACCCAAAAATAGCAGGAAAAAAAAGGCACATAATGCAGAAAGGTAAGCCAAACCTAAATTTATCTGCACATGTCTCTGCGCGCGCTCTCTCTCTCTCTCTCTCTCTCTCTCTCTCTCTCTCTCTCTCTCTCTCTCTCTCTCTCTCTCTCTCTCTCTCCTCTCTCTCTCTCTCTCTGTGAGTGTGGTGTGGTGGGGACATAAAAGCCTCCTCCAAATGGTAAACCAGGCAAGAGATATCACAGCAGCCAGACATAATTTTGTGAGATAATCAACTATCAAACAATGTTACTCTCCCAGGCGCCTGCAATCAAGAAGAAACTACAGGTCCGGGGAGACCCAATTCCATCCACCACAGCTCCCGGGTGGGAGAGGTGCAAAGGAGACAATTGTGAAGAGCAGGAGGGCAGGGCACTGAGAAGCTTAGAAAGCTAGATAAGATGTCCATGCTCTACAGTGCACAGTGCGCAGATCCATCAAAGAGCCTGGGATTTAGAGTCTTAAAGGTAAAGTAGAACTATGAGGACCAGGATAACCTCATTTATGCTTTTATGTGTGTATATTTAACAATACTTAGTGCAACACTCAAAAATTTTATGTTAACAATTTGCAAATAGTTTGAATCGAATCAAGTTCCTACCTTCATAAACACATCACAAAAACCAGAAACTGTGTTTTAATCATATTTTAAATATGCAAAAAGTATGTCTATGTCTTATAAAAACTGTAGCCGTATAAAATAACTGAGAATATTATTTAAATCATGTGTTATTTCTAATTTTGTTACATTTGTTATCTATGTGATTATCATATTCATTATTTAGTTTTGATACTTTGTGCACTATGTGGGGGTTTAAAATTGAAAATGTCCCCTATTTTCTTTTCACAAGGAATCTGAAATAAAACTCAAGTATTCAGGAGAGCCACCTTTCACACTGAAGCATGGTTATAAACCATTTCAAAGACAACCTTTGAATGATAAAATTGGAACAACATTTTTTCTTTTCTTCCTATTGAAGATAGATTCTTCTCTCACATAGTATATCCTGATTATAGATATCCTCCTCTCCCAGCCAGATCCATCCCCTTTCAATCTCACAGAACAAAAAAGGTTGCTAAGAGATAATAATAAAATAAAAAACAATAATTTAGAACAAAAACTATCACATCAAAGTTGGACAAGACAAACCAACAAAAGGAAAAGAGCCCAAGAGAAGGCACAAGAATCAGAGACCCACTCTTTCATACATTCAGTAATCCCATAGAAACACTAAACTGGAAGTCATAATATATATGCAAAGGACCTGGTACAGAACCGCACAGGCCCTGTTCACGCTGTTTCAACCGCTGTGAGTCCATATGAGATTTGCTTATATTGATTTAGAGGCCTTGTTTTCATGGTGTCTTTCATTCCCTCTGACTCTCACACTCTTTCTCCCTCCCCTCCACCAGGTTTCCCATGCTCTGATGGGAGGGATTTGATGGAGACATCCCACTTAGGGCTGAGTGCTTCAAGGTCTGTCTGACTGTCTATCTCTCTGTCTCTATCTCTCTCTGTCTCTCTCTGTCTCTGTCTGTCTGTCTGTCTGTCTGTCTGTCTCTCTCTCTCTCTCTCTGTGTGTGTGTGTGTGTGTGTGTGTGTGTGTGTGTGTGTGTGTGTGTGTGTATGTGTCTGCTTAACGTCTGGCTGTGGGTCTCTGTAGTGGGGACAACTTTTTTTTGCACATTTATGCATGTGTGTGGTACATGTATGCATGTTCACATATGTGTAGACATGTGCATAGACACATGTGTATGTGTGTGTACATGAATGTACAAGCCAAGGCTGACATCAGCAGTCTTTCTCTTTCTGTCTCTCTCTATCTAATTCATTAAGGAAAAGTCTCACTCAATAGAAACAAGAACCCTCTGATATGGATTTTTTAGCTAGCCACTTTGCTCTGGAGAATCTGCCTTCTGAGTACTTAAATAGCAAGTGGGAGACCATGGCTGTCTGGAAAGTCTATGGTTCTAGGACTCTGAAGTCCAGTCCACATACTTACAGGACAAGTACATGATTGGCTGAGCCACCTCCACAGCCCCCAATGAAAAACTAATTGAGAGTACTATCAGGAAGGCCAGTACTGTGACCTTCCAAGGGCCAGGAGCCACCGTTGACTTACACTATACACATTGTTCCATCAATATACACAGCAATATCCAGGTATTTGGAGGGCCCCCAAAGATGAATGGGTAGTAATAATACACAATTTTTCCTCTTTTTTTTTAGTGGATATTAGTGGACCAAGAGTTGGTGAGCCAAGGGTAGGCATTTTGCTTGTAGATTTTGTTTTGCTTTGTTTTATTTATCCTTTTGTAAAAGATAGTATATACTCTTCTAAATTTGTAAGTTAATGGTACAATATTGGTCACTATGAAAACAGCACTCTGCAACAGATATTTAGAATGTAACCATCGTACATGACCAAAGTTTAATGTTGCCTAAGTAGAAGCTCCTCATCCCCACTTACCCTCAGCATCTGGAAAACAAGAATCTTCCTTCAGCTTCTGTAAGTTTGAAAATCACAGACACCACATATAAATAGAATCGTGAAGTCTTGTCTGTATAACTTACCCATAACAATTTATATAAGTTGATCCATTTTCTGTGGCATGGTTTCCTTTCATGGGGGATGACTTACCAGAATTCCACATTTGCTTTATTCAGACACCTGCATTGGGCATTTAAGTTGTTTCCATTCTTAATTGCTATGAATAATACATACCTTTGAAGGCTAACATTTTTATCCATTCAGCTATTCTGTCTTTTGAATGAAGAGTTTAAACCATTGACATTTAAAGCAATGTTGAATTACTGTTGCCATCTCACTGTTTTTGTTTTTGTCTTCCCTTTCTGTGTTCCTGCTTCCCCTCTCTTGCTATGCTGTTATGTGCGGTGTTGATTTGGGTACAGTGATATATTTTTGTCTTTTACGTTATTGGTTTCATATAAGAACAGTATTAATGCTACCACAAAGATCACATAAAGCATCTTAGATAATAGCTTTGCCCTGGAAATATGACACATTAGATAAGAGCACTAGCTGCTCTTGCAGAGGATCAGTTTGGTTCACTGTAGCCCACAGCTGTCTACAGCTACAACTCAACTGGACCCAACACCTTCTTCTGGCCTCTGCGGGCATTTGCACAGATGCATACCTACACATATGTAGACACACACATAAATAATAATTAAATAAAACATTTTAATATATAGTGCTATACACATGCAATGTATTATATGTAAAGGATATATATATATATTTAATAATAAGTAAAAGAGTCATAGTTTCATCTCTCTCCTTCATGATTACATTAATAGGGTTGTAATTCCCACTTTTATTTTTTTGACAGTATAAAACTCATGACTTCATATGCTAGACAAGTTCCTTCAACATTGAACTTTGTGATCAGCCTACTCATTCTTTTTTTTTTACCTTTAAAAATATATATATATATATTGGCTGAACTCAACAGCCTTTACAATCAAATGTCTTTTTGCAGTTAAAAATCCCAAAGACAATATAATCCAGATTCTCTGTGTGATTTCCATCTTTACATGGCTTATTTTTATATTACTTTTACCATTTGTTTAAAGACTTTATTTTTTATTTTATTTTTTTCTTTCATTTTTCTTTATTAAGAAATTTTCTACTCACTCCACATACTATCCACAGAGCCTACTCATTCTTAGGGTGTGTTTACTGGCATATTCTTTGCATTTCTTTACTTTGTAATTTTCATTATAACTTGGAGTGACTGACACTCCAGTGTTGTTTTACTTCAGCATTTTCTATTTGTCGACGTATTTACCTTTCATAGGAATATTTTCACATGTTTTCCTGGATTTGATGTTCCTTTAAGAAATTCTTTTAGCATTTCTTATAAAAACAAGTCTGTCTGGCAGTGACAAATTTTCTAAATTTGGGTATTTGGAAGGAAAATATTTATGTTTTCATTTTTGAGTGACTGTTTTCCAGATATTAATTATGTTGGCTGGCAGATTATTTATATCAGTGATTTAAATATATTTCAATATGTGTCTAACTGTAAATTTTATGCTAAGAAAATCTAATAGATTCTAATGCTAATAGATTCATGGTGTCACTATTTTATATGATAATTCATTGTGCTCATTCTGCTTCTAAAATTCTTGAGTGAATGTCACTGGATTTCTTTGAGTTCCTATTATGAATCATGAGTTCATACTGTACATTTTGGTTTTTATTAATATGTATATACATTTATTTCCTCAGATATCTTTCCCATTCCTTTCTCAAATCCCCAGCACTATGATCACACACACACACACACACACACACACACACGCATGCCTCAGGGTGATTGCAAGTTTGGTCTCAGTCAACAAAAACAAAATAAGCATCATTACATTAGCTACTCTTCCCACTGCTCCAATCAAATATTGGACAAGAAGTATTAAAAGGAAGAGAAATTTCCTTTTGCTCATGATTCATAATAGCAGGGAAGACATAGCAAAGGCTGAAATATGCAACAGCTACTTACATCTCAGTGGGCTAGGAGGCAGGTCTAGGTTATAATACTGTAATGTTCACTCCCAAGCTATGCTCTTAGAAAAAGAACCCACCTCCTAAATGTTCCACAACTCCCAATACAGTGCCACTAGCTGGAGTCCAAGGAAACAGATCAGTCTCTTGGAACTATTTCCCATCCAAAATATAACATTTCACATCTGACTCCTAGAGGCTCATAACTACCTCATAAACCAAAATGTATCCCCCATAGCCTTAACAGCTCCCAAACTGTACAAAAATTCAAATTCCAAAACATTTTCTAAAAGTCAAGACAATTTCTTAACTATGATTCTTTATAAAGTTAAAAAATAAAGCTATGTGTTTCTCATACACAATAGCACAATGTATTTCTGTTCCAAAAGGGAAAAATAGAGGACGAGCAAAGAAACTCTGGACCAAAGCAAGATCAAAAGTTGGAAAGGCAAGGCTAAAACCTGAATCCCCAGCTGACATCCAGGTCTTAGGCTGGCACCATCTGGTTTCCAGCTGTCTTATGTGGAGTACTCCATGATTTTAACCTTTGGTTCTACACAATTTGAACTGTCAATAGAAATTGAGTTTTAAATTCAAAAGATTCTAAACTAAAGAGAAAATACTGATCTCATATCTCCCTACAAAGCTCTGTGTTCAATATTCCATGGCAAATTTTGTCCTTGCAGCACAAAGAAAGATTATTTGTGTCTCATTAATTTTTATGTAAAATTATTCTTTGTTCTTGTGGTTGCTCCCTCACTAAATTAGAAGGGAAATAACTGAAGAATTTTTTATGAGTTTAATTGTCTAGATTTACACATCTACTGCTGGTAATTAAAAATGGATATTATAGATGTCCATGATAAATATTTAGTGAGAATTCTTGTTATTTATTGCATTCATTTAGGACAATAGCAGTGTCATTAAGAAGAATAAAGGAAAAGAAACAAAACAAGGCAAAGAAAGGTTGAAGAGATTATTCTAATTCATCAGAGAACCAAGACTGGCTTCTTCACTGACATATAATTTCATTTTCTCCAAATAAAGCCTTTAAAATATATACAAAACATGCTCTTATCATTAAGTATTACTTAACATGTTCAAGAATAACTATTGTTAAACCATGATAACTTTTATTTCATTTCTTGTACATTAGCTCACAAATTTCTATCATTTGTAATTATCAAACAATGTTTCATCCATGCATCATAAATTTTATTTGCATCAAAAAATGAACAAACTAAAATATAAAGAGGTAATTTCCACAGAACTAACATTCGTAAATTGAACTCTTTATAAAACCTTAGAGTGATTGGGGAAGTTAAGAGTAAAGCTTCCTAATGCTTGTTCTGAATATGATATAGGCCTGCTCATCTCAAGGTGACCTAAACAGTATCAAAAAAAATGATTCTTTACATTTTGCTATTGGGATGACTGTTCAGACAACTAAGATTATCTAGTGGGGAGAGAAAAGCGCTGAGGAAGATGTTAATAACTCAACAGAATTAGAAAAACATGGGTGTGTGAAGAACAGTGAAAACTGTAGGCTTTGATGAGGATATTGATTATAGAGTAAGGTGGAGCAAGAGGGTATAGCACATGCAGGTAAAGTTGAAGATGCTGGTACATTCATTAATAGCTATTTTTGGTTTTTTCTTTTTGCTTTTTTTCTGAGATAGGACTTCACTATATAACATAAAAGCTAGTCATATAAAATATTGCTGTTAACCTTAATTCTAAATAAACATAGTGTAAAATTTAAATACAAATACCCAAATAACAACTTTCTATTTTTGTAAAAAGGAACAATAAAACTTTTCATCTTAAAATATATTAACAAGATAGTGAAGTATAAGTGATTTCTTGTAGAAGAGGTCAAACACGCAACAAAATAGAAAGCAGATGTGTGAATAAACAGAAACAATATGCAGAGATGAAAATGTATGTGAATATATTTGTGCCTTAAAAATAGAAAACTGGCCGGGCGGTGGTGGCACACGCCTTTAATCCCAGCACTCGGGAGGCAGAGGCAGGCGGATCTCTGTGAGTTCGAGGCCAGCCTGGGCTACCAAGTGAGTTCCAGGAAAGGCGCAAAGCTACACAGAGAAACCCTGTCTCGAAAAACCAAAAAAAAAAAAAAAATAGAAAACTGATTATTTCAAAGAGTTTGCCATGTATAAAAATAAATCCAAGAGAAATTAGAAATAGGAAATTTTAACCTAGTCAAAGTTTGTGATATGCAACTTTGGAAGGAAAGAATAGGGACAAAGTGATATGAGTAACTATATTTACTTGATGTTGTTGTTTTGTTCATTAAAAAGAGATTTTTCATACAATATATCCTGATTACTGTTTCTCCTCCTCCAGCTCCACCCAGATCTTCCCCAATTCTCCACTCATCCAAATCCTATCCTTCCTTTTTCTATCATCAAAATATAAATGGGCATCTAAAAGAAATCATAAAAATTAAATAAGATAAAATAAAAACAAACTAGAATAAGACAAAACAGAAAAAAATCCAGGAAAATAAAATGTATGAGGTTATTTTTTACTATTCAAGTTTTTGTACGACACAGTCTTTTATTCATTGTCTCTGGTTTGCTTTTTTCCATCATTTTTGTGATTAAACATACTTTAAAAGTTTTAAAATGAAAACTTCAGAAATCAGCAATCATATGTAGCCCACTTTGTCAGGGTTGAATGATAAAATTTCTTGTTGTCTCCTTTAATCCTGTCAGGGATACATACCATTCTGCCAACATATCCCTTCTGTTACCTGTTAAGAGACTTAGTAGCCATGTCAGTTACTGCCACAATATCTCAGTCTTTAAGATGTAGATAGAGAGAAGAAAGGGAAGTAAGACAGAGGGGGAAAGTATATTTAAAACTAAGGGATAAAAGTCAGAATGAAATCTTACCCAAAATCTGATGCAAGAGGTAACATTTTACATCTAAATGGTGAACACATTCTGAAAACAGAATTCTATATCCCCAAAAGTTATTTTTAAAACAAGTAAAATCACTCTTCCAGACAGCCTAGAATCTGACTCTGAACAAACAATGTAAGGCCAGCAGCAATATTTTGTAAAATTTTTGTTGTTAAAATTAGCATACAAACTATTAGATATAATTATGACATTTTGTTTAACTCTTATAAACCCTATTTTCTTTTGCTTTCATGTATGCCATATGTCTTATTGTCTGTTCTGTCAATACATCCTTCCTCATCACAATAGAAAGACAACCTTTATATAAGAAACCGAAACTAGGAAATGTCCATAAAATTCATCCTATTCAATGTAATCACATAGGAGTTGAACCATCTCACAATGTCATAGGACTATACTAAGATTTTTACATGAATGAGAGAGATCACACCACATAGCATCATAACATAATATTATAATTGCTTTATTTTGGTTTTGCATTTTCTTAATCTCTTAGGTTACCTGGTGTTGAATTTAAGTATTTTCATAAGGAAACATGTACAGGGAAAAATTAATATTGAAGGGATTTGGAGCTATCCTACAATTTAGATAGCTACTGGAAGTCATAGAATATGACCTATGAGTAAGAGTTCTACTTTTTAAAAAATTAGGCATGCAACAACAACTTCAATGGAGAGAAATTCAAAGCAATTTGTATTCATAATCAGAAACAAGACAAGACTGTCCACTCTCTCCATACATACTCAATGTCAACATAATACTTGAAGTCTTAGCTAGAGCAATAAGACAACTAACTGAAGGAGTTGAAAGGGGTACAGATTAGAAAGGAAGAAGTCAAAGTACCTCTATTTGCAGATGATAAGATAGGGTACATAAATGATCCCAAAAATTCACCCGAGAAACTGCTACAGTTGATAAATGAAAAATCAGGAAAAGTACCATGATATGAAATTAACTCACAAATATCTGTAGCTTTCCTACATTGAAACAACAAATGGACTAAGAAAGAAATCAGGGAAACAATTACCTTACTCAAATGGGCTCAAAAAAATCTTGTTATAATTCTAACTAAACAAGTGGAAGACTTCTATGAGAAAAATCAAAAATTTAAAGATATTAAAGAAAGACATTGAAGAAGATATCAGGGATTGGAATGATTTCCTGTGCTCATGGATTGGTAGGATTAATAGAGCAAAATGGCTATCCTAACAAAATCAATCTATAGATTCAATGCTATCCCCATCAAAATTCCAATGCATTTCTTCACAGTTCTTGAAAGGACAATGTTCAGCTTCATATGGAATCACAAAGCACAAGGATAGATAAATCAATCTTAAATAATAAAATATAGCATCCCATATCTCAAATCATACTATAGAGTTATGTAGATGTAATTCTAAATGGTCTTATTAAATAAAAGACAGCAAGCCAAATTAAGAGTTAAAAGCCCAGTGATCGAGCAGTAGCCAAGAGCTAAGACCACCTTATCTTACCACTCACTGCCGTCCTTCCCCTGAGAGAGAGACCTTCTTCCTGTGTCCTGTCTTTTTATTGCCTTTCTGTTCTGCCTTCTCATTGGCTGTAAACCCAACCACATGACTTCCTCATCACTGCCTGTCTATACAGACCTCCAGGTCTCTATGGTTGGTACTGAGATTAAAGGTTTGGGTCACGGCTTGGCTATGTCCTTGAACACACAGAGACTCTGCCTGACATGTGATTGGATTAAGGGCATGTGCTACCACTACCAGATTTCTGCTTAATGGCTTGCTCTTAGCACTGATCCCCAGGCAACTTTATTAACATACAAATAAAATCACATTTCAGCACAAATAAAATATCACCATAGAGCTATGCTAATAAAAACAGCACAGTATTGACACAAAAATACACAAGTTAAAAAATGGAACTAAACTAATAACCCAATAAATCTACACACCTAGAACACCTGTTGTGTAAAGAAGCCAGAGATGAGTCATCATTCTCCTAGCCGATCACCCCAGTCTCTAGGCCATAGACCCAGGGGTACAACCTGTGCTCACATTCCTCAACCCATTGCAGCTCTAGTTATAGACCAGCAGGTATAACTTCTGTAGGTGGTTCTAACTACCACCACCCCATGATCAGACCCTGTAACCTATAAGCCGCACTACACCTCCCAAACCCACCCACCCCCTGAAACCACAGCTGCTCCCTAAGACACAGACTCCCTCCACCAGCTCTGATTAGACCAAAAGATGGGTCATTGTTCTCCTAACTTATCACCCCAGCTTTTAGATATTAGGCCAAGGAGCACAACACGTGAACCCATACTCCTACCCATTGCAGCATCAGTTGCAGGCCAGCAGGCAAGAATCTTGAAGGTAGACCTTCCCACCACCACCACCCATGGGACCCTGCAATCTACAAACCCCATTCTGTTCCCCAAACCCACCCATCCACCTGAGACACAAGCAGCTTCCTGAGACACAAACACTGCCTCTGCTGATCAGACCAAGAGTGTCTCCCTGAGACACAGACACCATTTGCACAGATTGGAGGAAGAAATGGGTAGATGCCAGTGTAAAAATACACTCAAGAAAATAAAGAGCAATATGGACACACCAGAACCTAATGGCTCTACCACAGCAAGACCTGAACATCCCAATGTAAAAGAAGCAGAAGAAAAGTACCTTAAAAATGACTTTATGAAGATGATAGAGGCCTTTAAAAATGAAATGAAAAATTCTCTTAAAGAAACTGAGGGAAAGACAAACAAAAGAATTGGAAGAAATCAATAAGTCCCTTAAAGAAAGTCAAGAAAATCAAGAAAAAGCAGTCAAATGGGTGAAGGAAATAGTTCAAGACTTGAAAACTGAAATAGAGGCAAGAAAGAAGACACAAACTAAGAGAAAGCTGAAAATGAAAAATCTGAATAAACAAACAGGAACTATGAACAAAAGCATAACCAACAGAATGCAAGAGATAGAAGAAAGAATCTCTGGCATTGAATGTATGATGGAAGAAATAGATTCATTCATCAAAGAAAACATTAAAGACAACAAAGTCATAACACAAAATGTTCAGGAAATCTAGTACACCATAGAAAGGCCAAACCTAAGAATAATAGTAATAGAAGGAGAAGCATACCAGCTCAAAGGCACAGAGAATATATTCGACAAGATAAAAGAAGAAAACTTTTCCACCTAAAGAAGAAAATACCTATGAAGATATAAGAAGCTTACAGAACACCAAATAGACTGGACTGGAAAATAAGTCACCTCACCACATAATAATTAAACTACTAAACATACTGGATAAAGAAAAATATTCACAGCCACAAAGGAAAAAGACAAAGCAAAACCCAAACTCAAAAGAATATACCTTCTTCTCAGCACCCCATGGAACCTTCTCTAAAATCGACCACATACTCGGTCACAAAGCAAATCTCAACAGATACAAAAAATTGGAATAACTGCGCGTATTTTATCAGACCACTATGGCTTAAAGTTATAATTCAACAACAACACAAATTACAGAAAGTCTACAATTTCATGGAAACTGAATAATGCTCAACTGAACCACTAATAGGTCAAGGAAGAAATAAAGAAAGAAATAAAAGGCTTTCTAGAATTCAGTGAAAATGAATGTCCAACATACCCAAACTTATGAGACACTATGAAAGCAATACTAAGGAAAGTTCGTAGCTCTAAATGCCTACATAAAGAAGTTGGAGAAAATTCACACTAGTGACTTAACAGAATACCTAGAACAAAAAGCTCTAGAACAAAAAGAAGCAAACTCACCCAGGAGGAGTAGATGCCAGGAAATCATCAAATTGAGGGCTGAAATCAATAAAATAGAAACAAAGAGAACAGTAAAAAGAATCAATGAAACAAAGAGTTGGTTCTTTCAGAAAATCAATAAGATAGACAAACCTTTATCCAAACTAACCAAAAGGCAGAGAGAGAAAATCAAAATTAATAAAATCAGAAATGAAAAGGGAGATATAACAACTGACACTGAAGAAATCCAAAGAATCAACCAGGTCATGCTCCAAAAACCTGTACTCCACAAAAATTGGAAAATCTAAAAGAAATGGACAATTTTCTGGATCGATATCACATACCCAATTAAATCAAGACCAGATAAACAATTTAAATAGGCCTATAACCCCTATAGAAATATAAGCAGTCATTAAAAGTCTCCCAAGCCAAAAAAGCCCAAGGCCAGATGACTTCAGTACAGAATTCTACCAGAATTACAAAGAAGAGCTAATACCTATACTCCTCAAATTGTTCCACTCAATAGAAACAGAAGGAACATTGCCAAACTATTTCTATGAGGCTTCAGTGACCCTGATACCCAAACCACACAAAGATGCAACAGAAAGAGTATTACAAACCAATCTCCCTCATGAGCATTGATGCAAAAATACTCAATAAAATACTGGCAAACCAAATCCAAGAACACATCAAAAAATCATCCATCATGAACAAGTGGGCTTCACTCCATAGATGCGGAAATGGTTCAACATACAAAAATCTGTCAATGTAATCCATCACATAAATAAACTGAAAGAAAAAAACCACATGATCATCTCATTAGATGCTGAAAAGGCCTTTGACAAAATCCAACACCTCTTCATGATAAAGGTCTTGGAGAGATCAGGAATACAAGCATACCTAAATATAATAAAGGCAATTTACAGCAAGTCGAAAGCCAACATCAAATTAAATGGAGAGAAATTCAAAGCAATTACACTAAAATTAGGAACAAGACAAGGCTTTCCACTCAAAATTCTAGTTAGAGCAACAGGAGAACAAAAAGAAATCAAGAGAATATAAATTAGAAAGGAAGAAGTCAAACTTTTGCTATTAGCAGATGATATGATAGCATACATAAGAGACCCCAAAAATTCTACCAGGAGATGCCTACAATTGAAAAATAACTTCAGTAATATGGCAGGATACAAGATTAACTCAAAAAAAAAGCAGTAGCCCTCCTACATACAAATGATAATTGGGCCAGGAAAGAAATCATAGAAACATCACCCTTTACAATTGCCACAAGTAACATAAAATACTTTGGGGTAACTCTAACCAAACAAGTGAAAGACCTGCATAACATGAAGTTTAAGTCTTTGAAGAAAGAAATTGAAGAAGATAGCAGAAAATGGAAAGATCTCACATGCTCGTGGATAGGTAGAATTAACATAATAAAAATGGCAATCTTACTAAAAGCAATCTACAGATTCAATGCAATCCCCATCAAAATCCCAAAACAATTCTTCACAGAATTCGAAAGAACAACACTCAACTTCATATGGAAAAATGAAAAACCTAGGATAGCTAAAACAATCCTTTACAAAAAAGCAACTTTTGGAGGCATCACCATCCCTGACTTCAAGCTCTACTGTAGAGCTATAGTAATAAAAAACAGCTTGGTACTGGCATAAAAAATAATATGTGGACCAATGGAATCAAATTGAAGATCCCAACACTAATACTCCTATGAACACCTGATTTTTGGCAAAGAAGTCAAAGCTGTACAATGAAAAAAAGAAAACCTCTTCAACAACTGGTGCTAACATAGCTGGATGTCTACATGTAGAAGAATGCAAATAGATCGATATCTATCACCATGTACAAAACTCAACTCCAAGTGGATCAAATATTTCAACATAAATCCAGCTTACACTGAACATGATAGAGGAGAAAATTGGAAGTAGTCTAGAATGCATGGGTAGAGAAGACCACTTCGTAATATAACACCAGTAGCACAGACAATGGGAACAACAATTAATAAATGGGACCTCCTGAAACTGAGAAGCTTCTGTAAGACAAAGGACACAGAAAATAAGACAAAATGACAGCCTTTAGAAAGGGAAAAGATCTTCACCAACTCCACATATGGCAGAGGGCTGATCTCCAAAATATATGAAGAACTCAATAAACTAGACAGCAAAATATCAAACAATCGAATTTTAAAATGAGCTACAGATCTAAATAGAATTCTCAACAGAATAATCTCAAATGGCCAAAAGACATATACA
>CABHPR010145393.1:0-51744 GCA_902168415.1 Peromyscus melanophrys
AAAAAAAAATTGCTCAGCACCAGAGGGCTAGAGGGTGGAGGTAAGAACTTGCGTTCCCGATACCCACTGTCAACGTTCTATAGGAGGCACCAGACTTCTTCCCTATACGTCACAGTTAGATCAGTTTCTGGGCTCCTGTGCTTAGGCCTTCTGAGATCTACTATGAATGTAACATATGCGCTTTTAGAATATAGTTATGAAGAATTGAATGTTTCTTTTTGGGTCACAGCTGCTTTTGTTAAGTTTTTCCTTTCTGTCAAGTTTCAGATTTACAAATGAATTCTTTTTTGATTACACAGAAGTGGTTCCAAGCTTTCTTATTAAAAATGAATGTTTCTATCCTTAAAATTTAAATGTGACTGAAAGTGAACTACCAAAACTTGAAATTGGCCACAGAGGAAATTTCTTTAAATTGAGGGTAAACGAATAATGCTACCTACAAAAAGGCTTTTATCCATGGTCCCGTTTATAACTAATTTTGCTAAAGCCTTTCCTAATGGAAATTAAAATATTTCAGCAGAAAGGAAGACAAAAGCCTGGGAGAATTTTCTGATGATTTTTATACCAAAAGTGTCTGTTTAATAAGAACATAGATATGAAGGAAAATTTTGAGAATCTAGAATTCCTGTCTTTGAAGTCCATGGTCAATGTAGCATCTCTTGTGACTCATTGCAGCTAAGTGAAACCAGCAAATTTATGATTTAAAATAATTAAAATATTTAAATACAATTGAGATATGAATAAGGGCTTGCTGATGGAGTAACGGCACACACAACCACTTCAAAGATCCCAAAGATTTGAAGCTGCAACCTGGTGGGTTTCAATGAAACAAAAGGTTTGTCTAAGCGTTTGATGTCTGTAGAGAGTCTGGGTTCCTTGTAAAAGTCAGTAAATAATAAATGAAGCAAAAGGATGAATCCAATTATGATACAATTCTATGTTATATATAAAAAAAAACTCATCTGCTTGAATTCTGGTTTCAGTGAGCTGTGACCCTTTAAACACTTCTCTACATATTTTCAGCTCCATGAACAAACACAGAATAAAAACACTTCCTTCTATGTTCATTAAAACAACACCTTCATCTGATGTCATTTCCATGTGGAAGTCAACTTGTTTAATTGGAAATTATAAGCTATAAGACTCTCTATTCACTTGAATTATTTAATCTTTAAATTTAAAATTTAAAAATATAAACCGTAAAGTCTTAAAATTTAAGATTTTTGTAGAATCTTGTCTCTCACTCTTTCTCTCTCTTTAATTTCCATTTCCTAAAGTAAGTGGGATAGGTCTCCACTTTGGGAAGAAGCAGGCTTATATTTTAGCAGATAGTTTGCTCTGGAATATTTTATTCAAACTTATTTAGATCAGTCAAGAGTGTACATGCAGGCAAAATACTCATAAAATGAATTAAAAGCAAATTAACTTGAAGGGTGGTTTTGCATTTCTTGTACTAGGGCTTTACATTTTAGTTAATTAATTAATTAATTAATTAGTTAATTAATTATTGTGTGCATGCTTATAAATATGTGTATGTATGTGTTTATGCATGTGAGTGAGTGCACATATCTCATGATGCATATTTGGAGGGTAGAATTCATTTTACCATGTGGATCCCAAAATTTAACTTAGGTGTTCAGGCTTGGTAGCAAGTGTCTTTACTCTCTGAGACATCTCACTGGCCCTAATATTCTTAATAACTATTTGTTAGCAGTGCTGTTTTCTTTACTTTCAGTGATTTAGAGAACACATTGTCCAGGTCTCATTTCAACAAACCCGTTGTGTGACCACAGATTGCCCTCAGCCTGATAACGATAATAATCATTACAATGTTATTCTGTGGAGTACTCCCTTTCCCTTATGGCAGGAATAGAGCTATAAAAGCAAAGCAAAAGAACTAAGAACCAACAAGCTTCATTAAATCCAGTTTTGAAGAGGGCAATGGCCTGCATCCTAATCCTTAGCTGGACTATACTGATCTATTTCAGGACTGGATGAATGTGCTTACGAGTTTAGCTACTTCAACCTCTCTCACCTTGTGTCATTGTTTCTGGATTCCCTTGTTGTTTAGTCAAGGCCACAGATTAAAGTCATGCCTGCAATATAATTTGTAAAATCTATAAAAGTTAAGAAGTCTATTTTGAGAAAGGGTCATAGGGGTAAACCAATGTGCTGTTTTGTAGCCCAAAGCCAGATGGTTTCATAATGATCTGGTATGAAATAGGACACATTGTCTACTTTTGAATTTCCATGGAGTTTTATGAATTTAAACAATATGGAATTATCCTGAAAGTTGTTTTTAATATGAGACAAGCTTACTGAAGATCAAAAACAGCAACCATGCTCAAGAGATCTCTTGTGTGTTTCCCCATTTGAAAAACATCAAGCCCTTTCTCATAGGTCAAGCACATAACTTCCAATAACAGCAAGAAACCTATAAGGGGCAGAGAAATGCATCATATTCCCAGAAGAAAATAGTTAATGCTGGTCTTTGTAATATTTTAAATGAACTCTTCTTAATTATTTATATATTTCTCTTAAAAGAAATTCCAAGGCAAATATTCATAATGTTCATTGTGAATCTTGGATTCAGTGATTTTTGGAAGAATAGAAAAGAAGATCCTGATTGTTACAGTGAATTCAAGTATGCTGGCTGCCCCTGTGTGCTCTATAATATAATGAATTCCATTTATTCGTTTTTGAACTACCATAGCCTAGCCTAAGTATACTAGAATCTTAAAACAAGTATGGAAAAGGTGTTAATAGCACAGTCAAATGAAAGAAAGTGGTGGTCCTTTGGCAAGACTCTGGAAAAGTCTCCCTTTTCCATGCCATTTTTATAAAGTGGAAACCAAATTGTGTGGAAGACTGTTTCAGAGAGAGTTTTCACAACCATCATGTCTATAACCCACATTATGTTTAAGGTAAATTAAAAGATTCCCATATTCCCAGAAGGCCTACCTCAGGTCCCGTAGCCTGTGTATCAATGCAGCCAGATAAGTATACCTCTCATCCCTCATCAAAGAAACTTCTTTTTACCATAGATGAGAACTTTCAAAGGGATCCATAACTGATCAAAATGCATAGAGAAAATCACCTAGGGAATTCAAGTCTTCTATTGTATATTTACAATGCAACTCCTACACCTAACATTTAGGGAATATCACAGAAGAGGAAGTTGAACCAGAGGTCTAGGGCATCTGCTGTGAGGTAGCATCTTTTGTACATTACAGGGAAGTTGCACTCATGAAATTACAATGCTATGGTTGCCTTAAAAAGCCCTGCATCATGATGACAACATGGATGGAATCTCACAAGGCCCCATCCCTAGATGAAGAGCTCCAGGTAATAAATGATGATTGAAAGAGGGGAAAGCAGTCTCCTACAAGGACGAGCTCTCTGACAGGTTATCTAGTCCCAAGTGGTCAGCTTTAAACACATGTATATACAAGAAACATTCAATATTAAAGAAACTTGGTAGGGTTTTAGTATATGTGTATATATACAGTTACACACACATACACACACACAAAACACACACACATATATATGTATATATGTGTGTAACACTAATATTTATAAAAGAGACCTCTCTTTTATTTATACATACTGTCTTTTTATAACTCCTGCTCAACATTTCTTTTTCTTTTTTCTTTTTCTTTTTTTTTTCTTTGTTTTTCGAGACAGGGTTTCTCTTTGTAGCTTTGGAGCCTGTCCTGGAACTCACTCTGTCGACCAGGCTGGCCTCGAACTCACAGAGATCTGCCTGTCTTTGCCTCTGCCTCCCGAGTGCTGCTGGGATTAAAGGCATGTGCCACCATGGCCCGGATACATGCGCCACCCCACCCGGCTTCAACTTTTCAACTAGCAATCTTTTTTATGATTTACAAATCTTAGTACATTTCATTTAAATCTTCAACTTGTCTTTAATTTAAAAAGAAATGATGTCCCTTTCCATCATAATTATATCAGCTATGTCTTTTTTATAATTTAAAAGATTGAGTTAGAAATATAGATGTATGTATTTAGTTTCTTTTCTTTTCATTTTTCTTTATTAAGAAATTTTCTACTCATTCTATATAACAACCACAGATCCCATATTCTCCCCCTCCCACCCTTCAGTCCTCCCTCCCAAGCCACCCCACATCTCCACATCTCCCAAATCAAGGTCTCTCATGGGGAGTCAGCAGAGCCTAGCACACTGAGCCTAGGCAGGTCCAAGCCCCTCCCCACTGCACCAAGGCTGCCCAAGTCACACCATTGGCAGTGGGCTCCTAAAAGCCTGCCCATGCACCAGGGACAGATCCCGATCCCCCTGTCTGGGTGTCCCCTAACCAGTTTGAGCCAAGTCTTCCATATCCAGAGGGCCTAGTCCAGTCCCATGGGGGCTCCACAGCCACTAGTCTACAGTTCATGGGCTTCCACCAGTGTGGCTGGTAATCTCTGCAAGTCTTCCCATCATGATCTCAACAACCCCCACCTGCAGAATCCCTCCTCTCTCTCATTGATTGGATTCTTGGAGCTCAGCCTGGCGCCTGGCCGGGAATCTCTGCATCTGCCTCCATCAGTCACTGGACAAAGGCTCTATGATGGCGGTTAGGGTATTCACTAGACCAGTCACCAGAGTAGACCAGTCCAGGCACCCACAGTCAGCACTCCCAGGGGGGGGTCATCCTTGTGGAATCCTGACAACCTCCCCCACCCCGGCCGGCACCCTGCCTCTTCCTATTCCCATGATTTCCTCATCTATCATGGTATCCCCCTCCCTGCCCTCCCACTCTGTCCCTGTTCCAACTCGACCCTCCCATTTCCCTATGTTCTCATCCCCTACTCTTCACCCTCTGCCAGCCCCCCTACACCCCCACCCCCACCCCACCCCTGCTCCCAGTCTGCTCATGTAGATCTCATCCACTTCTCCTTCGCTGGACCATTCATATGTCCCTCCTCGGGTCTTACCCTGTTAGCTAGCCTCTCTGGAGCTGTGGGTTGCAGTCTGGCCATCCCTTCCCTCACATCTAGTATCCATTTGTGAGTGACTATGTTTGTCCTTCTGAGTCTGGGTTACCTCACTCAGGATAAAATTTTCTAGTTCCATCCATTTGCCTGCAAATTTCATGATATGATTGTTTTTAACTGCTGAGTAGTACTCCATTGTGTATATGTGCCACATTTTCCTGACCCATCCTGCAGGTCAGGTTATTAGGTGGGACTTGAGGAGGCACCTCCTGAAAGACCAAAGGGGGCAAGAGAGAAAGGAGACCAAGCACGTAAAGAATGACAGAGTCAGTCTGAGTTGCGTCAAGGTCTCGTTTATTGCAAGGGGAAGCAGGTTTATATATGCTGGTAGATATGAAAAATGAATAGGGGAAAGGGGGGGATGAAAATTTGAAGAATAGGGTCCGGGTGAAGTCTCTTAGAAGAATAGAGTCAGGGAGAGGTCTCTTTGGTCCAATGCTTGTGCAACTGACCAACCAAACATACTCCAGGAAGTTAATCTAAAAGTACATTAATCTAAAGGTACATTTTGTGGTTTTTCCAGGAGTTATTGTTTTTTGTAACTTAGTAATGGTTGTCAAGGGTGTAGTTACGTCAGATCATCCAAGCAAGAAAGGTCAGGGCGCAGCCATCCAACTTTAGGTCCCCAACATTTTCCTTATCCATTCTTCGGTTGAGCGGCATCTGTGTTGTTTCTAGGTTCTTGCTATTACGAATAATACTGATATGAATATGGCTGAGCATGTATCCTTGTGGTAAGATTGAGCTTTCCTTGAATATAGTTGGGTCTTGAGGAAGAATTATTCTAAATTTTCTGAGAAACCGCCATACTGATTTCCAGAGTGGCTGTAAAAGATTGCATTCCCACCAACAGTGGAAGAGTGTTCCCCTTGCTCCACATCCTCTCCAACATAAGCTGTCTTTAGTGTTTTTGATCTTAGCCATTCTGAGAGGTGTAAGATGGTATCTCAGAGTTGTTTACATTTGCATTTCCCTGATGACTAAGGATGTTGAGCAATTCCTTAAATGTCTTTCAGCCATTTGAGATTCTTCTGTTGAGAATTCTCTGTTATGCTCTGTAGTCTATTTTTTAATTGGATTGTTCAGTATTTTGAAGTCTAGCTTTCTGAGTTCTTTATATATTTTGGAGATCAGCCCTCTGTCAGATGTGTGGTTGGTGAAGATCTTTTCCCATTCTGCAGGCTGTCATTTTGTCTTACTGACCATGTCCTTTGCTCTACAAAAGCTTCTAAGTTTCAAGAGGTCCCATTAATTGTTTTCTCTCAGTGTCTGTGCTACTGGTGTTATATTTAGGAAGTGGTCTCCTGTGCGAATGTGTTCAAGGCTACTTCCTACTTTCTCTTCTATCATGTTCATTGTAACTAGGTTTATGTTGAAGTCTTTGATCCACTTGGATTTGAGTTTTGTGCATGGTGAGAGATATGGATCTATTTGTAATTTTCTGCATGTTGACATCCAGTTATGCCAGCACTGTTTGTTGAAGATGCTTTCTTTTTTCTATTGTACAGTTTTGGCTTCTTTGTCAAAAAATTGTATGTTCATAGGTGTATGAATTAACGTCAGTGTCTTCAATTCGATTCCATTGGTCCACGTGTTGGTTTTTATGCCAGTACCAAGCTGTTTTTATTACTATAGCTCTACAGTAGAGCTTGAGGTCAGGGATCATGATGCATCCTGAGGTTGCTTTACTATACAGGATTCTTTTGGCTATAAATATGTAATGTCCTTCCCAATGTCTTTTGATTGATTTTAGTTTGAAGTCTATTTTATTAGATATTAGGATAGCTACACTACCTTGCTTCTTAAATCCATTTGATTGGAAAGTCTTTTCTCAGTCTTTTATTCCGAGATAGTTTCTGTCTTTGAAGTTGAGATGTGTTTCTTGTATGCAGCAGAAGGATGGATCTCATTTTTGTATCCATTCTGTTAGCCTGTGTCTTTTATAGGTGAATTGAGACCATTGATATTAATGGATATTAATGACCAGTAATTGTTAATTCTTGTTATTTTTTGGTGGTAGTGTTGTATGTTGCCCTTCTTTGGTATTTGTTGATGTGGGACTATCTATTTCCTGTGTTTTCATGGGTGTATCTAACTTCCTTAGGTTGGATTTTTCCTTCTAGTGCTTTCTGTAGGGCTGGATTTATGGAAAGATATTGTTTAAATCTGGTTTTATCATGGAATCTTTTATTTACTCTGTCTATGTTGATTGAAAGTTTTGCTGGGTATAATAGTCTGGGTTGGCATTCATGGTCTCTTAGTGTCTGCATAACGTCTGTCCAGGACCTCTGGCTTTTAGAGTCTCCATTAAGAAGTCAGGTGTTATTCTTATGGGTCTGCCTTTATATGTTACTTGGCCTTTTTCCTTTGCATCTCTTAGTATTTTTTCTTTATTCTGTATGTTTAGTGGCTTGATTATTATGTGGCAAGGGGATTTTTTTTGGATCCAGTGTATTTGGTGTTCTGTAACCTTCTTGTATCTTTATAAGCAGTGTCTGTGTCTGAGGGAGCCTCTCTTAGTCTGATGGATACTTATGGTCCAATGAGAGCTCTTGTTCTAATGAGTGCTGATGGACTCTGTCTCAGGGAGCAGCTCTTAGTTCAATTGGCACTCCTGGGCTCTGTCTCAGGGAGTAGCTGCAATCTTGGCTTAGTTGAGTTGGGAGGGGTGGGGCTTGTGGGTTACAGGGTCTGATGGGAGATGGTGGTAGTCTGACCTGTCTGCAGTAGCTCTGCCTGCCAACTGGCCTGAAACTGGGACTGCAATGGTGTGGTGTAGGGACACAGGGTTGTGCCCCTGGGCCCAAAGCCTTGGGGCTGGGGTGTTCGAGTATGAGAATAGAGACTCACCTCTTAGTCCAATTGGGTGCTGGCAGGCTCTGTCTCAGGGAACAGTTGCAGTCTCAGAGGATGTGTGGTATTTGGGGGAGGTAGGGCTTTTGGGTTATGGGATCTGGTGGGGGATGGTGGTAGTCCGAACTGTTTGCATGAACCTGCCTATTGGCTTGAGACTGGGACTGCAAAAGGTGGTGGTGTGGGGGTGCAGGGCTGTGCCCCTGGGCTCCACCTAGACAAAGACTCACCTCTTAGTCCAGTCAGACACTGGTAGGCTCTGTCTCAGTGACACTTGCAGTCTCTTGGAGAGTGGGTGGGATTTGGGTGAGGTAGGGCTTCTGGGTTACAGGGTCTGGTGGGGGATGGTGGTAGTCTGACCTGTCTGCTGACTGGCCTGAAACTGGTACTGCAATGGGTGGTGGTGTAGGGGAGCATGGTTGTGCCCCCTGGGTCCAAAGCCTAGGGGCTGCGGTGTTTGGGTGTGAGGATAGAGACTCACTTCTTAGTCCAATCGGGTGCTGTGGGCTCTCTGTATTTAGTTTCTAATGTGATTATAATTTAGCCATATTCTTTGTTCTCTATATTAATTTCAAAAATCTAGAATATAACAAACATATTTTTGAAATGTTATGAAAAATGTTAATATTTCATTTAAACCCTAGTAGTGAAGAAGTGTATCCATATATTATCATAGTCAGGAACATATGAAGATTCTTCCTAATATCTCCACACCTGCTCAGAATCCTTCCATATTTTAGTGTATTTCATAGATAGATCATTAGTTTGTTGTTCAGCCTTTTGCTTTTCTTGGAGTTTTCAATCATCTCTCATGACTAACCATCATCAAAATTGAAACTTAACTTTGAGAATCCCAGCTTTAATTTTGATGAATGAAGAAATTTGGTGAAGAGAGAAGTATTAAATTATTAAGACACTCTAAAGGTACATATGAATAAGTATAGTGAGAAGCATGTAAGAGCCCTTGGTTCTCTTCTTTCTTATCTCATTTCAAGAATTTCTCTTCACTGTTTACTATTCTTTATGTGAGCAACTCAGTAAATTCTTACTGGATCTGAGGTTCAGAGAGAAACCTAATTATAGCCTTACATTCCTAGTGAGAGGTGAGCTATATATTGAATGGGATGCCATTGAAACTATTTATTTCCTCAGGGGCAAACTGAAAGGCCCTGGGAAATGTACTTCTCCTCTAGGTGGCTCAGAGAAATAAGGAGGAGGTTTCTGAAAATGCAGTACAGTGTTTGAAATGGGTTGTTACCAATAGCAAGATGACTGTAATGTGACACAGAATAATGCATATGAAGACCTTTCAAAATCAGACAATTTCCACAGAGATATTTTAAGAAACTGGAGATTTCTGTAAGATTTTCTAAATGTACTATTACTTTTTCAATGATAGATTACATGTTTAGAATAAGAGCAGTTGATGAGAAAAAAATGGGAATGCCATCTTTAGAGTGTAAATTTAACACAGAAACTCTTCACTGAAAGTTGAAATGAAGAAATACACTTGCTGGGTTCATTTTCCCTGATTTTTCTTATCTGTTTGCCAATGACTGAATTGCTCACTACTAACCCTTAAAGCCAGCTATAGATTGAAGATTCTCACTAATATTTTTACACAACCCTAGATGGCTCATATCATTTAAACCTGTCTCTTCCTTAAAATGAATAGACAATTATAAAACAAAACTACCTATGAATCAAAATTGATTTTGGGTGTTGGGAGCCCTATGCTGGAAATCCATGCATCTAGTAGTGGCATTGATGTCTGTTAAGAATAAAGCATGAGTTCTTAGGTTAATATCTGAGTGTTATAACTCAGTATTGTTGGTTGTTGTTTTACTTTTTTGGCTCTTTTGTTATTTTGGGGGGTCTGCCACTCAGCTCCCAAATAAATACACGTAGAGGCTTATTCTTAATTATGAACAAGCCTTAGCTTGGCTTGTTTCTTGCCAGCTTCTCTTAACTTAAATTATCCCATCTCTCTTTTGCCTCTGGACTTTCCTTTTCTTACTTCTGTAATCTTACTTTCACTCTTACTGCATGGCTGACTGTGTGGCTGGGTGATTGGCCCTTTCTTTTCTTAATCCTCTTCTTGTTCTTGCTCCTCCCTGATTTTTCCTCTTCTTTATTCTCTCTGCCTGCCAGCCCTGCCTATCCCTTCTCTGGCATTGCTATTAGCCATTCAGCTATTTGTTAGACCAGCAGGTGTTTTACACAGGCGAAGTAAAACAACTTTACAGAATTAAACAAATGCAGCACATCTCTGTATCATTAAACAAATGTTCCATGGCGTAAACAAATGTAATACATCTTAAAATAATATTCTACAACAACTCAGCATGTGGTATCATACTTTGTCCAATAAGTATGGAAGGGGGCAGAGGGCTTGGTGTACTTAAATTATAGTCATTAAAAATTAAGTATTACAAAGATGGTGTGGTTGCCATGGTTGTCTAAATTTATGTGCTCATTACGTCCTGGATAAGCCATCAATACCATATGATTATATCTTTTGAAGTAGCACCAAGTTAATAATTCATAGAAGGACTACATAGGGTTGATACTATACTTTGGACATAGTCATTTCTTGTGTCCTTTGGCTTTTAATCCTTGGAGTCAGCTCTGATCGAAATGATATAACAGCATGAATGAAAATATTTTTTTCTGAAAAATGAGAGTCTAAAAACAATACTGTAATAATTACCTAAATTATTCTATTATTAACAAAAACTTGAGAGTCATATAGTAGGATATAAACCTAGTAAATCCAAATAGTAATGAAGAAAAGCCCATTTGACCCTTGTCTCTGCTTTTCCAAGATTCAAAATGGTTCACTAAACTCCATTGTGACCCTCTCTCCATCTGATTCTGACAAAAAAATCTATGGTTTATTCTAGCTATCTGAGAATGGACCCTATCATCTGAATCAGGGTTCAATTTATTGACAGTTTTGGGGTAGAGAGCAAACAAACCCCCTGCAACATTTCACCCTTATTGTCTAAATATAAAAGGAAGGTTTTAACTCTAATATCACAAAATTATATGCAATAAGAACTATTATCAAGTATTGTCTTAATAAAAGGAAAGGTATTAATATTAATGAAATAAAACCAAATAAAATAAGAACACTTTTCAAGTAAAAATTACACTCACAATGTCCAGTTCATTTGTATTTGGCAAACTCAGATAAAACATTCCATTATCTATCTTCTCTTGGTGAGTCCAAAGTTTTTATCTAATTTACTTTCTACCTTAACTAAGGAAAACTGTAAACTATAATTATCTAGTCTTTAACCCCATCAGAGACCAGAGAAGGTTATAGTATTACCTGAGTAAACAGAAAGTGCTGAGCAAACAGCTTCCAAAACTATGGAAATGAACGAGACATCTGACTACCTGAATCGTCACCCCAAGTTTCTGTAGCATTGTGACATCCATTTTTGGCCTGTATGCCTAGAATATCTGACAGACATTTTTGTGAAGCATGAAATTTTGAAGGACTGTCCTACCTTGTCTTGGCAAAGTTTGGCAGTCACCTTTTTTTTTGGTGTCCTGCTTGTCTAATTTGAATAGCGTTCTACCATCAGTTGAAGCAAAGGCAGTTTCTTTGCCCAGAGGCTAAATTTTCCACAACTGAAATCAAACTCCATATGGAGGTTCTTCAATGATCAATCATTTTTTGAGGTAAATTGGGGCTGCCAGGAACAGGCACATTTCACAGTCAAGAAAAGGCCTTATATTATGAAAATACCTTAAATTTCATGTTCTGTAGGTCTCTGACGTGTTTGAAGACCATCTACCTATCTAAAACATATCTCTGTTTGACCTTATATCTCTGTTTGACCTTGAAACATGACTACAAACTTGATTGTTATATGACTAACTACTAACCTGTATTTCTTAATTATCCTAATTAGTTTGTAATAATAACTTTCAAGGACTAGAAATTTATAATAGATTGTCAAATGGGCTGCATAGGTACAATACCTTAAACAAGAGTAGAAACATAAACAGTATAACAAAAAGAACTTTAAATTTGTATCAATATATAAAAACCTTATACAAGAGTAGAAATGTATACATTATAACAAAATAACCTTAAATTTGTATCAACATACAAAAATACATACAACTAGTATTTACTTTTTTATTTAAAAGTAGATTAAATAATATACCCTTTTAACCTATGAACCCTATATCCCTTCTTTTTCTTTTCATAACAAGATCCCCTAATTTAATCCCCTTTGCTTAGTTTCCTCCCTGACCATTACCAATAATAACTCATAATCAACTCCTATAAATGGTGATAAATATCCATAACTCAGGGACTGGCCAAAACTACCCATCTCACCTCTTGGGAATATGGGCATTGTCATCTAAAATTACTCCCTGTTGTCTGTGGGATATAGTACCTTTAGGAGACCCTGGGAAAATTCAGATAATGGTCAAGATATAGGAGTGCTAGCTGTTATCCAGTCTCCGTGTAATGGGATAATGCAGGGCTTATTTGAAGTCCTGGCTGGAGTAGTCTATGAGGCTGCACCATCTTAGACAGCTGCCTTGAATTGTTTTGAGCAGTTTGTAGTCCAAAGCTGAAATTTGTGTGGCATTTGTTAGCTTGGTGGCATTACGACAATCCAGGTGGAACTGTCATTGTAGGGCCCCATCATCCTTTTGGAGACTTTGAAAGTCACTGTTAAAAATGGTCATGGTTCACTGTGGGAAACTTAACCATTTTAAATGTCACATGCAGCAAATCTTGAAGATGTTAAAGAACCACAAGCTACTTTATTGTTATGTGGTGATTTTTTATTTCCTTTTTTATTCATAATTTTTATATTTTGCATACTAACCACAAATTTCCCCTCTCATCCCTCCTCCCACTACCCCCAGCCTCCCCCCTCACAATCTATCCCTTTCCCCTCTTCTAAAAGCATAGGGCCTCCCATGAAGAGTCAACAAAACCTGGTACATTCAGTTGAGGCAGATCCAAGTCCCTCCCCCTTGCATTAAGAATGATCAAGGTATCCTACCATAGGTAATGGACTCGAGAAAGCCAGCTCATGCACCAGGGATAGATCCTGATCCCACTGCCAGGGGCTCCTTAAACAGAGCAAGCTACACCACTGTCTCCCATATCACAAGGCCTAGTCTGGTCCCAGGCAGGTTCCACAGCTGTTAGTTTAAAGTTCCTGAGTTCCATGAGCTTGGTTCAGTTGTGTCTGTAGATTTCCCCATCATGATCTTGAACCCCACTTGCTCATATAATCCCTCCTCCCTCTCTTTGATTGGACCCCTGGAGCTTGGCCTGGTTCTTGGCTGTGGATCTTTGCATCTGCTTCCATCAGTTACTGGATAAAGGCTCTATGATGACAAGGTGTTCACCAATCTGTTTACCAATGTAGGCCAATTTAGGCACCCTCTCCACTATTGCTAGTAATCTAATCTGGGGCCTTCCTTGGGGATTCCTGGGAACTTCCCCAGCACCAGGTTTCTCCCTTAACTCATAATGTCTCCCTCTATCAAGATATCTCTTTTATTGTTCTCCCAATTTGTCCCTCCCCAAGCTCAGCTACCCATTCCCTCATATTCTCATCCCCCATCCTCTCCTCTCTATTGCCACACCATCCCCAGTTTACTCATGGAGATCTCATCTGTTTCTCCTTTCCAAGGGGATCCATGTATCCCTCTTAGGGTCCTCCTTGTTTCCTAGCATCTCTGGAGCAATAGATTATAGTCTGATTATCCTTTGCTTTACATCTATTATCCACTTATGAGTGAGTACATACAGTGTTTGTCTTTCTGGGTCTGGGTTATCTCACTCAGGATGATATTTTCTAGTTTCATCCATTTGCCTGAAAATTTCACAATGTCATTGTTTTTAACAGCTGAGTAGTACTCCATTGTGTACATGTACCACATTTTCTTTATCTATTCTTTGCTGTAGGGGCATCTTGGTTGTTTCCAGGTTCTGGAATTCGGCTATTATAAATAATGCTGCTTTGAACAAAGTTGAGCAAGTGTACTTGGGACCACAAGCTATTAAATACAACTAGAATATACAAGCTTTATTCTTAATAACTTGCTTCAGACTCAAGTCTGAAATCACATACAGGAAGCTAGATAGAGCCTCAATCTAGAATTAGTTAGTACCCTATATGACCATTAATGTAATGACAGCAAGTTTATCTATATCTATATCTATATCCATAATGAATTTTGAGATAATATTTATATATTAAGAAAAGTTTTAAAGAGTCAAAATAAATCCAAGGGGTTATGAGATTAAGGAGAATAGAATAGTCCTTTAGTTTTGGTTTTCTTCTGTCCCATAATAGGTAGCTTTTCTGACATGAGACAGAGACTTTGTATTTTCCTTTAACAAGCATGTTTGGGTTTAGAAAAAAAGAGAGCTATACTCCAGCTCCAAAACTAGATTTAAATTTTAATTGAGTTAGGACTGCAAAAAGACCATTTGCCTTAAGTATCTGTAGAGAACAGCAGAAACAAACATTTGGGGAGATTTATCAAATTTTATCCTGTCGAAAGTGTGTTATAACATTAGGCCAATTTTCTCTTTTTTGTGGAAAATTTTCTCTGAATTATTCCCTTTCTTTAAATGTCTCATTTTTCCAATGCTCTTCAGATTCCTTAGTTAGATGCTTTTATTCCCCTGGAAAGACAAAAACAAAATCCTGCGTGAACACTAACTTTGGGGAGTTTCTTTTTTGGCAAGTTATATTCTTGTTATGACAAAATGTTTTTAGGAAACAGAAAAAGTATTATGTTTTAATGTTAAAAATTTATCAGTAAAGACATTCTTATAGTCAGGGTCATGGGTTCGAGCCCCATGTTGGTCACGGGATGTAATGATTGTCTAAATTATTCTATTATTAATAAAAATTTGGGAATCATATTGTAGGATATGAACCTTCTAAATCAAAAAAGTGACAGAGAAAAGCCTAGCTGACCCTCTTCTCTTCTTTTCAAGATTCACAAAGACCCATGAAACTCCTAAGCCCCTCCTCCTTCTCCATGATTCCCTATCTCTCTATTTGAGTCCACCAAAAAATCTCCATGGTTTATTCTGGTCTACGGAGTGTAGCCTCCATCCTCAATCAAGGTTCAATTTATTAACAGTTTCAGAGGACAGAGTGAACAAATCTCCCACAACACTGTACTCCATGAAGACCACTGATGATCACTTTTAGAACAATTTGAATAACGGAGAGACTTGGCAATTGTTATGCATTAACATTTGAAAGTTTTGATTTAAAGGTGACAATAGATAGGCAGTTTGATGCTGTGTTAGGAAACACAGAGGCTCTAATCTTACACCTCACAGTACTGTAGCTTTGAAAAAGAAAATTGCTAGAAGTTACAGCATAAATTATGTTTAATTTCAGATAACCTCCAAATGGAAAAAAAATAAGAAAGTATTGGGATTTGGAGGTTAAGAAAACTGAAATTAAGTATGTTAAAATTGAAATGACCAACTTCCAAATATTTCTAGCTACTTCCTCCATACTTGATATTTACTCCTTAAAAAAAATAGCCCGAAGCTCTTGAGTTTAACCTTATATGAGAGTTTATTTAGATTCAAATAATTAAATGTTATCATAGCTTAGTATAACATCATTATAACTGCTTATAAGAGATGTAGGTCTTGTCATCTAGTTTTTTGGAAAATAAAAATTAAAGTATCTTACTCTTGGATATGGTATAGATGGGCTTTTACAGTGTGTGATGTATTGATCAACAGTTTTTAACTTTACTTTGGTGCAAAGCATTATGTATTGGTAGGGACTCTACTTTGGACTTCGAGCGGAATTCTGCTCATCTGTTTGCAAAGTGGTTCTCTGCAGAAGTACAATTATTTTTCACTTTTAAATTCACATACTTCAATTATTCATTATATTACACTAAGTGTGTGTTATTTTTGTAACAATAAAAACCTCATTTGTAAATGATATCTTGCTGTGAGTTCTGTTTGGAAAGACATCTCTCTATGAGTAGCCATTAGCACTAAGGGGTATAGGACATATCTCGGAGAACATAGAAACAATTAATAAAAAAATCAGTCTCAAAATCTCTAGCTCACATGAAGAGAAGCCAATGTAGAATTTATGGAAGAGGAACCTATTATAGAAACAAGAAAGGCAACAAGCATGGGAAAGGAGCTTGAGAAGGAAGCGATGAATGGACTAAAGTTCTAGTCCTGAGCCAAGCTAAGGACTGAGAAGGACTGACAGGAGTGGGAGCATATCTTTTGCGTGTTGTTTTATGGTCTATATCGATCTCCCCTTCTCTAGAGTACTGTGTATGGAAACAAGTGCACTTCTGCCATCAGCACTCACAACAGACCTCCAAGTATCTAGAAAACTCAGAAGCCAAATTGTATTGCTCAGGAAAAGCCATGGCAGAATCTGTAGTATTTTTAGGAAAGCAATTAAGTCTGGGGCTGAGCCAATAGTTTAAGCCCAAGGAGGTATCAGGTAATCAATCTTGGTTGTTAAGTATGGACAAATTAGTTATTCCAAGGGCAGAAAAAGTCTATCTTGTTGGTCTTGCTTTTGTTGGGATTTTTTAAACCACAGGGTCTCTTGTAGCACAGGCTAGTATCAAACTCACTTTGTAACTGAGGATGTACGTAAATTCTGATGGTCCTGCCTGTAGCTCCCAAGTGGACAGGATTCCAGTTGTGCACTACCAAACCCAGTTTTATTCTGTATTAGGGATGAAACTCAAGGCATAATAAGGTTAAGTAAGCATTCACCAATTGAGCCACATATCCAGTCTCATTTTGTTAATATGTACCATAAGTATTTATCTAACTGGTATTTCAATCAGTAAGGTGAATAAGTGAATAAAGATATATTCAGATTCTGTTGTTGTTGTTTTTGTTTGTTTGTTTTGTAGAATGTTGACCTTTTCTAAACTCAACAACAGCATTGACCTGAATTTCTTCCTACTCAGTGACACAATTGAAACAGAATTGCTAAGTTAAGATTTTTGTTGTTTGAGATGCATGGTCAACAGAATGTTTTCAATTTATGGGTTAACCAGGTATAACCATATAGCTGCATAATTTCACTACATAAAAGGAAAACATAGATATTTGCAGGGGCCTGGTTGGTTACATCTGCCTAAGACAAGAGTTCTTACTCAGAAACTCTCATCCTTTTTGGTGGTAAAAATGATCTGGTAAAAAAAAAATCAAGGAAGAATAATTCTCAGAACTACTTTTTAAAAGTACTTGTTTATTATTATTTTATGTGTATGTATCTGTGGCAGCGCGGGTGTCTGCATTACATGATTGCAGGTGCTTGTTGAAAACGAAGGACATTGGATTTCCTAGAATTCAAATTACAGGGATTATAAGCCTGATGTAGATGCTGTGAACTACACATAGGTCCTAGGCAAGTGTAATAAGTATTCTTAACCATGAAGTCATCTCTCTAGGCCCTCAAGGCTGCTTAATATGGCAAAGACTAGTATTGCATTGTGAAAAAGTAGTCCAATCCAGGACAATAAGCATTTCTTACCATCTGAATTTTAGATGACAAGAGGGAAGACAATTCATTCTACAAATTTGCTTTCTGATCTGAGAGGAAAAGAATTCCTCCCAATGACAGTGTCAAGAGCAGTTAAGATTAGGCACAAAAAGATTATTCTTTGTGGCCAAATATGTTCCAAATATTTTAGCATCTACTATTAAAATTTTTGTTGTTTTTCTTAATTATGTTTCCATATATCAAGCTGTCAAGAATTCTAAGCACAAGATTTCCTTCCCCATTAAGACATCTGAAAATTACATCTAAGAATGATGTACCTGGCTACAGGGAAGAGTACGTCTGCGAAATTTACATAAATGTGCCAAATCATTTAACTGTTTCTGGCTTAAACTGCTCCACAACATACATATTTGAATCAAATTTTATGTATCTCCCACTTGTATAGAAATTAGGTAACTCATTGCCCATTTGGAACTGAATAGGAGTTTGTCACTGTAATGTGAGTATTACATAGTCTTTCTTAAGAGCCGCAGGTATGAATACATTTGAGAACTGTATAGCACTATATGAAAGCATGGTTTTGACACTGAGTTTGATTAGCTTTTAACCTTAGTTAAAGTTTTAAGTCTAGTCTTTGACTTATTTCCCATTAAAGTTTTTTCAATGCTTGGCTTTAATCTTAATCTCTCTGAAACAGGCCCTTTTCAATTTTTCTGGACAATACTACGGGGATATTTCCAAAATGATTCATACCATGAAAGTTTTGTATACTCAGTCACTTCTCAGTCTTTTCAAATTAGAGTTCATAACTGTATGTGTATGATTTATATCTTATTGTCATTAACAAATATTTATTACCTAACAAATATAAAGGCTGTATTGAATTATTCAATAATAGCAAAAAAATAAAATTGTGTTCTATGTAAGACCCAGAAGTTCTCAAAAAGACTTAGTTAAAAAAATAATTATTAACATTTTTTGCATGTATATGATTTGGCAATCTATTAAAGTATTTTCTGGGGTTGATTTTTCTGAAATAGCCTTATAGGTCAAAGACCATGAATGTTTTGTGAATTTTGCTGCATCATACTGCTTAAATAAATTTAACATGAGTAAGTGTTCAACATTTTAAATTTAAATTCATTAATGAGAAAGTGAAGCAAAAATAATACCTTTGACCTGCTAAAAAGTGATCAAATTATTACTAAATTATAGGAAACCACAGGTTAGTACATAGAATGACCCAAGGCCAATTTCTTTCCCCTTCTTTTCTGCTGTAGAGTCCCATGGTAGAAACTTAACATGTTTTCCCAATTACTTCAGCATAAGATACAGTTTCTAATTCTGAAGAGAATTATGTTGGTAGTCTTCCAGAAAGAAGATCCTAAACATAGTATTTGAGGTAATCTCTGCATGGTGCATATTCACTGTGCCCCATGTGACTGTCTCCCCAGATTTTGAAGTATAATCAGAAACAGTGGCTCTTGGCCTTCTTTCTCCAATAGGGACTTGTTTGAAGTTACCTGAGTCCCCTTCTAGACTTTGGGTGTGGTTGTGAGATTGATTTCTGGGATGATGGCAATTGTCAGGTAGTCATGATGACACACATTTGTATATGACAGCAGCACTTTTGCTATGCAAAGAAAGAGCCCTCAGAACCTTGATTATGTTATTTTGTCGTAATTTAATCAACTGTCTCCAGATTCATGCTAGTAATATTATAAACCTCCTTATACTTTGAGACCCATGTGCCACTAAAAACACTCTACACTGTCACAGTAGGTGATTTCTTTGCCTTTGATCATTCTTCTCCAGCTAAGCTAATCTTCTTCCTAAGTATAATTATGAGATTATTATTTAGTATTGGCCACTGACATACTTTGAAACAGACTTTTTAACTAATTGGCTTCATGCATTGGAGGTGAGAAAGGGATGGTTCTAATAGCACCTGGGCAATATGGCAGCATGAATTTCAAGGCTTGTGAAAGATGAGATTTAATTTGTTACCATCACAGCTTTGGTTGAAATTCTGTCTTGCAGTTTCTACTTTTCTTCTTTGAAGTGTATAACATGCCAAAACAACTTACAGTAGATATATTTGACATTTTGAAGATTCCATTGCAACTCCCACATGATGTTACTTTAGCTCTATGAGGTCATGATCTCCTTCCACCCATTCTTCGAATTGGGAAACATCTTCATTAATCAGAACAGTTCAGACTATGAGACAGAAGGTCAAAACCAAACATTTCTTATTTTTCTTCCTCCCACATTATTTTTCAAATAAAATTAGATCTAATCATCTGTATGCAGTTTAGTATATTTTAACTTAGTTTTTGACTTTCCAGACAGAAATAAACAGGGACTCACTTATAAACTTTAAAGTTGACTAAAGCTGTGCTTTATACTTAGAACACACTGTCACTACTTACCAATTGCTACAAAATGCTTAGGTTTATGGTATAATGATAATGATATCTTTATGTTACCTTAGTTTTTTTCAATATGTAACTAAAATTATGTTCAAATACATATTTAGTTATTCTATCATTTTTATAACTTTTATTACATTTACTTATTTCATGTGTACTTGTGTGTAAATGTGGTTGGGTACACACATGTATGTATGGAGATCAGAAGACAACTTATTAGCATTGATTCTTTCCTTCCACCATGTTTGATTCAGATATCAAACTTAGGTTCTTAGAGTTGGTGGTAAATAGCTTTATCTGCTGGTCCAGTTTCACTCTGCTGCTGTCACAAATACCATGACCAAATGCAATTTAGAAGAGTGTCTTAGTTACTTTTCTATTGCCATGATAAAACAAAATGACAAAGGCAAGTTATAATATAAAGTGTTTAATTTGGTTTACAGTTTCAAAGGGTTGGTATCCATGGTGGTAGAGCTAAAGAAGAGCTGTGAGCACACATGTTGATCCATAGTAGAAACATAAGACAGAAACCGTGGAGTACCACTGCTTGCCAGCTTCCTTGGTTGTTCATGTTGAGACAGCTTTCTTATATAGTCTGGAGTCACTGCCTACTGCCAGGGGATTGTGCTTGCTTACAGTGAGCTGGGTACTTTTTCATCAATTACTAATCAAAACAATGCCCCACAGACATATCCAATGGGCAATCTGGTCTAGGCAATTTCTCTAATAAGCTCTCTTCCCAGGTGAATCTAGACTGTATCAAGTTGAAAGTTGAAGCTGAATAGGACCCCACTGAGCCATCTTAACATTTATCATTATGTTTTAAATGTTTAGCAGTTATATTGAATCAAGTTATAGTAAGTAGAATAAGTAGGGACAATGAGACTTTTTCACAATTTTTCTTTATTGAAACCTAACCTTTCTACTCTGAAGCCCTAGTCTCTGTGCCTAGAAGTAGTCTCCTGTTGTTGAGTTAATTGTTTAAATAGATGAAGAAAGACTATTTGTTAAAAAAAAAACATATAACATCCTTTTCTATTTTTTTTAAACTCTAAATTCAGCAAAAAGGGGAAACTTTCTTATCTTGATAATGGACATCAGAAGACCTCACAGTTGTATCATATCTAATGTTGAAAAACTGAATGCTTTCCCCCAAATATCAGGAACAAGATGGTGGTGTTTGTTTTTGTTACTTCTCTTCCACAGGTTACTATAGATTCTAATCAGGAAAATTTTACTTCATAGTAAATAAAACCTATTGAGATTGGAAAGGGGAGTGTAAAATGACTTACTGAAGAATGTCTTGATCTTATATAAAAAGATTCCAAGAGAACCTACTGAATATTATTTGAATGAATTAACAAGTTCAATGAAGTTACAATACATAAAAATACATAGGAGAAATATTATAAAAGCAATTTTATTTGCATTCAGTATTAAGAAATCAATTAATTAAACACCTAATTCAACTTATAATCATATTGAAAAGAAAAAAATATTTGAAATGCATATGAAGAAGATAATAAGAATTTTATGACTAAAATTACTAAATATTGTTGGGATATGTTTACAAATCTCCAAATGAATGGATAGCTATGATTGTTCAATGATCAATAAGCTCAATATTTTTATGATGATATTTCCCAACTAATCTATACATCTAATGATGCAGTATAATAATCACTATTAAAGTGCTGACTATCCCTTTTATAGCTGTGGCTAAGAGGCTTGGAAAAACACTTCCAAACTGACAGTTGTGAGTTTCAGATGTAATCATAATATTATAGAAATTATGATACTAATACCAGACTTAGAATAGCACATACCTCAGAGATATAACATGCATTTTCAGAAACAAACTTTTCAGTTAGAATGAAGTACTTTTCTCCAATTATGACTAAATATAAGTGGATAAATAATAATCTATCCAAGAAATGATTCCTTATAGCTTGATGTCCACATAAAGAAGATGGATCCCTATCCTACACCATAGTCCAAAATCACAACAGTGCCTCAAGGTGTTATTCACTAATTCTCTAAATGTCTTCAATGAAAAATGTCAGTATAGAATTTTACAGATTTGCACTGGTTTCCAACATTATACCAAAGTAAAAGTAACAAAGGAAAAAAGTTTAAATTGCTTATCTATAATTAAAAGCTTTTTGTTGTAAGTTGTAATTTTGTGAAATCAAAAAGTCAACCCAAAGCTCGAAGCAAAAATATTTTTAAATACAAATCTGATAAAAGGCTTGTATGCAGAAATTACAATGAATCAAAACAGAATAATGAAAAATCAACTCAGTAAAAATCCAGGAAGAGATGAAAATACTATCTGTACTTAGGGAAAGGCAAGGCCAAACTCCATGAAACACCACTTTATACTGCTAAAACAAACACATAACAAGTGTTAGAAACTATGGGGAGACATTATAATACTCTTTATTTTTGTTGGAGACATAAAATGGAAAACAGGATGTAAGTCTATGAAACTATGACCTAGCATTTCTACATTCTACAGTAAGGTACATTCTCAGAAGAAAAGAAAGTGTATTACAAAATATTATACAAAGTGTTCATAAAATTATTCAAACACTTAAAAAGTTGAGTTAACCCAATTGCTCATAATCTGAAATATGGACAAAATATAGGGTATTGTAGCTGGAGTTTTCCTGTATTCACCCAGCTTCTGCAGCCGCTCAGATGCAAGTAAACACACAGAGACTTATATTATTTATAAACTGTATGGCCATGGCAGGCTTCTTGCTAGCTAGATTTTACATCTTAAATTAACCCATTTCTATACCCAAATCTATACCTTGCTACATGGCTCATGGCTTACCAGTATCTTTATGTCTTGCTTCCTCCGTGTCTGGCTGATGACTCTTGACTCACCCTTCCTGTTCCCAGAATTCTCCTCTTTCTTTGTCTCGCCTATACTTCCTGCCTGGCTACTGGCCAATCAGCACTTTATTTATTAACCAATCAGAGCAACACATTCACAGGATACATGTAGCTTGAGTTTTCCTGCCTGGCCCACGGTCAGGATAAATCTCTCTCACCTGCCAGTCCCAGAGCTGCTCAGACCCAACCAAGTAAACACAGAGACTTATATTGCTTACAAACTGTATGGCCGTGGCAGGCTTCTTGCTAACTGTCCTTATATCTTAAATTAATCCATTTCTATAAATCTATACCTTGCCACATGGCTCGTGGCTTGCCGGCATCTTCACATGCTGCTAGTCATGGCGGCGGCTGGCAGTGTCTCCTTCCATCTTCTTGTTCTTTTCTCCTCTCTGTTAGTCCCACCTATACTTCCTGCCTAGCCACTGGCCAATCAGTGTTTTATTTATTGACCAATCAGAGCAACACATTTGCCATACAGAACATCCCACAGCAGATACAGAGTGATATCCACAGCAAGATATTCATAAAAGGAAAAAGTATTCAGGCATAAGGTATGACATATTGGTTGTATAAAATATGATTCTTGAAACATTGTGTGAAGTGAGAGAAGCCAATCATAAAAGGTTACTTTGCATTAACACACCTTATGAAATGACAAGGGGAGACAGATTGATAGAGCTATAAAGGCAATTAATGGTTGCTTGGGTCTATAGAGGAAATACATGAATGACATTTTATATATATATATATATATATATAATGTTTATAGGTCAAGTTTTGAAGTGATGAAATGTCTAAATTTAGAGTGTAGACCATCTAACAGAACTCTGTATATAATTAAAAAAAAACATACTGACTCATACACTTTAAATGGTTAATGTTTTAGTGTTTGAATTATATCTCAATGAAACTGCTAAAAATAACACATAGCTGTCTCCATGTTGTATCATGCTGTTGTTCAATCCCTGCTGGAGCAATCAGAAGTCAGTATTCTATGTTCACTTAAGAACTCTGGGGGGTATCGGAGTATGGACTCAGAAATCATTTCAGTGTACTTCCAGAAGATTTATCTCTTTTGTTCAAATACTTGTCAAAGCAGGAGGATATTCAACTTCTCACTTTATACATTTGTCTTTACACATGGATTGGTAATGGTTTTTCATTCAGCCATCAACCTCAGACAGTACTTTTACAGAAATGCCTATTAACTGGTAAAGACAGACTTCCATTTTTTCCAAATGCATTTTAAGCTTTTACTGTTCTTGACAAAATATTAGTAGGTATTGATTTCTATTAAATGTCTGTATAGAAGTGAGAAAAGAATAAAAGTCTCCAATTTCTTTATTGTTTATATATGTATTCAATAAGAAGTTATTAAACAACTCCTACGAATCATGGCAAGGTTTAAGAAGACAGAGCTCTCACACTCTGTGTTAGATAGTTATTGGATAACATTTCCTTACATTCTGGTGAATTAGAACCATTACTACTCAATACTGAGTGGTAATCACCTGTTGTGGCATTCTGGGAAGGTGTCTCTCTGTTAAATTTCCTGTTTGGCCAGGACCTTGTTTTGTTATTCATCTTGTTTTATGTGAAACTTTGAAAACTTCAGTTAACCCAATTTGGTTGATGCCCTCAAGGCAATGACCAATTTTACTTATTTCTCCTGATTTTTCACAGAAGCATTAGTCATCTTCTGAGCTTAATTATTCACACAGAAAGACTTTTAAACTATTTTTCACCGGGCTTCTTTTCATAATGAGAGTCAGATTGTCAGGTCTGCACTGCAACTGAAATGGAATGCTGGAAGTGAAGTTCTTACATGGAAATTGACCATAAACTTGTTTATCCTAACCCGGACACTGTGGAGAAGAAGGTGTAACTAACAATTACATAAGGATCATAGACAAAATATAACATTACTGTAGACCACCAGAACATAATGTGTTATATATGGACAGAGGTTAACTTATGGATAACAGTCATATTACTTTTGTGTTACTGTGATTAAAACAGTTTATAGAAATCACTTAAGGAAGGAAATATTTAGCCTTTGGTTTCTGAGGCGTCAGTCCATGGTTAGTTGGCTCTGAACATAAGAGCATAAGATTATGATAACGGGGAAAGTGGAAGAGTAGACTGTTCACACCACAGAAGACAAGAAGTAGAAGGCATGGGATGTGGTTAGAGATAGTTTACCCCCAAAACATGCACCCATAGTGATTTGTTTCTACTATGTAGATCTTACCTTCCACAGTTTCCAGAGCTTTCTTAGCTATTGAACAAATATCCAAAGCAAGAGCCCACAAGAGACATTTCAGATTCATTATGGGTAAATTGATTGTGTCCATTTTTTTTTAAATCAGATTTCGATGATTAGATTATTATGAAGAAACAAATGTTCTTTTAGTAGAAGCAATGCCACACACTAATCTAGATTTGTAATATATGTCCCGGGTTTACCAATTTCTAATACTTGCTTGGTATGGGTGAAATAGTCAACCTTTCTGGGGTTTATTTTTCATGTATATCATAAATATTTAATTTAAGAGTAATTTATTTTATAGTATTGTGTACTATGACTGGTAAAGTGCTTCATATATTCTCAGTAGTAGCAGCCATTGCTACAATGAAACATGAATTATTTATATCAAGAGATGGCATGGGATTCAATAATCCTAATATAATTTCATGCCTTTAAGGTCATATGGGGCACAAGGGGCAAGAAATGGTGTGACATAATTAAGAAAGAGGATATAGCTATACACCACGAGTCCACAGTGAGGTTTGTTTGTATATGTAAGAGTTAAGAGTATATGTGTTGGAGTAATTATAAAACTTCATGACTCTTGCAATAAAAACTTCCAATTTGCAAGAATTCACTTCTTTTTAAAATCCGATTTTTACATTTTTTTATTTAAGAATTTTTTTATTCATTTTACATACCAACCACAGATTCTCCCTCATCCCTCCTCCTGCTCCTACCCAGCCTTCTCCCCTTTCCATCCCATCCTACAAAAAAGTAAGGCCTCCCATGGAGAGTCAGCAAATCAGATCTTTGTAAGCTATTACTAGGTGTCAGAGAAAGGCTACAGGTTTTTTTTTAATTGGTTCCTTCATCAAAGTACTGATACAGTATGTATGATATACAAATGTCTTCATTGATTACCAACTGCTCATTTTTTTTGATAGACTTAGCTGAAATAAGCATCTTGGAAAATGTATTGTAGTATTTATTTGTGACCCTTAGATTTTCAAGAAATCCTTATTTGTTTGCTTTAGCACAAAATAAAAGAATATGAATTCCAAGAAAATGCTAACACCAAACATTTCCATATGCCTCAAAGCAGTAATTTCATGTGTTAAGTCACTGTCTGTAATAAAGCTTATGATTTAAGTGTTTGAAAAGGTGTATGTGATTGTTATTGCTTGAGTATTCTTTTGTAAATTTGTTTTATGTCAACAGTATCATAAAAGTTTAAAATGAAATTTAAAATTAATTTCATTCACTATAGATTAGTAGTTTTATATTTTAATATTTATAGCTTTTGTATACTTATATATAATATTTGGATGATAGGAATTATAGTTGACACACTTTTAGTTCATTTATTCACTGTGAGAAAAAAAGTTGTCAATAAAGGAAAATTAGGGGAGTTGGGAGAGGGTGTAGCTCAGGGGTAGAGTGCTTGCCTATCATGAATAAGCATTACTTTCTATGCCCAGCATCAGGAAAAAAATAGCAATGGTATTTGAGCAGAGTACACTGTATTCAAGTATGAAAATATTAACACTAATCCATCAGTGTGTGCAATTGATAAATTTTAATCAAAAATAAAAGAAAATATTTAATTTTAAAAATAAAAGATGAAATTGGTGGGGATTTGTTTGACACTAACAAATAACAACAACAAGCAAACTCAAGATAAAATCAAACTCAACAACAAACAAAATAAAACATTTCACTGGTGGAACAAAAGTACCTATTCTGTAACACAGTATATTACATAACAACATGTATATGAACATCTCAGAAATCAGGAAAAAGAAAATATACTATTAGTAATGAAAAATGAAAAGCTAGTCCTAATAGCTTGATCAAATTGTAATGTATCATAGTTACATCCAAGACAAAGAAATTGTTTGCATTTCTCCTGTTTGTTTTCAATCCCAGCTGACTGTAAAGTGATATATGATTAAGGAAAGGTGTATACATCCATTCATTCACCCAGGGTTTCACATGGAGTTGCCCATGAGACTGTATTTACCAGTAGAGAAAAGAAGCCATCAAGTTCCTTAGAACTTGAGTTACAGGCAAGTGTGATCCACCTGATGTAAGTTCTGGAAAATAACTCATGTACCCTTCAAGAGCATACAAGCTCTCAACCAGTGGGCTCTCTCCTGCTAACAACATTTTAGAAAGAAAAACCTACAAATCCTTGTATGAAAAGCATGGCTGAGAAAGAAGGGCTCTAGCAGGCCCAAGTGAGGCAAACACAGGCCTGAACATGGAAAACACAGGCCCAAGCACTGCAAACATTGCAGATAGATTTTATCCTTTTATACCCTTTTTCTCCCTTGCTAGAAACCATTATATCTCTACAGCCAGCCCCAAAGCTCTATTCCCTTATTTGGCCACCTACTCAGTCCTGAAAAAAAACAAACAAACAAACAAACAAACAAAAAAAAACCAAAAAAAAACCCAAACAAACAAACAAAAATAAAACCCCAAGGTCCAACTACCTAAGTCCATTATTTGGCTGATTATGTCCAATCAGGATTTACCAACTCAACCTAGCACAGACTCCCCCTTCTCCTCTTTATAAACCCACTGGGCAAAAGAAGCACCTACTTTTGATTGCTGGTGCTTGCTGCTACTTTTGCACTCCCTCCCCCATTCACTTGCCCCTCCACAGTACAAGCCTCTGTGTCTGGATATGTCTTGTACTGATTCCAGGATGGCCACCCATCCCTTACCTTGGTTCTAAGATTTGGATAATGACTCAAATAGGTCTACAGGACCTCCAACCCAGCTCTCACACTTTCCAGATAGCAGAGGCCTGTTCACGTCATCCAACAGCAGCTAATTGGTGAGTATTCTCTTACTACTCAGCCTAAAGTTTCCCCCAAGACATCAGTGATGACTGTTGAATGCTTGGCATCTACTGTGTTGTGGGGGTTGGGAGAACATTCCACACTACAACATTCAGTGGATGAGGACTCCTTTAGGTAATTTCCATTCAGTCCAAGTTGGTTGACAGTTTTCCTTTCACTTTTGGTGGACTCCAAAGGAATCTAGTATAATTTCCTAACTGTCTGAAAATCCTGTCTGCAGATCCCGGATTTCTTCTCAGATATATGTGTCCCCCTCTTGGTGATGGAGTTTAGGTGATGACCCTTCCCTCACAGAGACCTCTTTATCAGCCACTTGAAACCCAGGGAACATTCTTGGCTCTGGACCCTGGCATACTGTTGCCCCTAGCAAAAGAAATCCCCAGTCTCCATCCCGACTGGTAACTCCATCTCACACTCATATTAACATTTTAACACTCAAGATATATCACTCCTTTTCCCTCCCCACCTCCTATCTCATCCATGACTCCACCTATCCCCACCTGCTTCTCTGCTCTGCCTGTCCTGCCTGCTTCTCTGCCATGGCAAGCTTTTCCTTACACTGTTCTTCTATTGGCCATCCAAATCTTTCTAGGAACACTGTGACTGATAGACAACCCAGCACTCTGGACCTGCCCCCCACAGCATGTCCAGCTGAAAATTCATGCCTAACAGAAGCTGTATGATCTCCAAAGAAGATGATGATGGCTCCACCGGACAGTGGTAACATTAACCACGGGGCTCAAGTGCTTCCAGGACTCTACTCAGACTGTAAATACTTTTGAGCTGGTTGCTATACTCTGCCTGCTCAAAGTAAGGTCACTTTTCCTAAGTACTTCCACAGGGGGAAAAAGAAAAACAAAATTCAGACCAGGGTCTGACAGCCAAAGGCCTACAGTTCTGTATGATACCTGAAGATCTATGACCACTGCCCAGTCATCAAGACTGTGGGAACCTAGGTCAACTGTAATGAAGAAGTCTCTATCATTTTAACTAATACATAGGCCATTTAGATTATGCCTCTTACTATAACTAATCCTTCTCAGATCTTTGATGATATTGATTGACCATCCTAAACCCACTCCACTTACTCCAACTCAGCCATCTCCCTCACTTATAGTCAGAGCAAACAACCAGTCCTCCAGACCACTCCAAACTCCACTCTAACTTGCTCCTTTCAAGATTTTTCCCTTTCTTACTTCTTTCTCATCATTCCTTCATTCCTTATTTCCTTACTAGAGTAGAATCTTCTTTTCAGAACTGACAAAGTTTTCCTTTTACTACAACAACAGTGCTGTGGGATAATGCTTTTGTACACTGGTTTAATAAAACTCTGATTGGCCATTAGCCAGACAGGAAGTATAGGCAGGATAAGCAGACAAGGAGAATCCTGGGAAGAGGAAGGCTGAGTGAGGAGACGCCAGCCCGCTGTCCAGGGAGCAGCATGTAATGGCAGACAGATAAAACCACGGAACATGTGACAACATATAGATTAACAGAAATGGGCTGAGTTTAAATATAGGAGGTAGGCCTGAGCTAATGGCTGAGCAGTTTTAATTAATATAAGCCTCTGTGTGTTTGTGTCTGAGCAGCCGTGGACTGGGCAGGACTCAAGAAAACTTTCAGCTACACAACAGCTCCTAAAAAAACTTTCTGCATCCCTTTCTTTCTCCAGTCTCTATTTGTATACCCTCTCACTTTCCAAAATAGCAAACCCTCTTTTGCTATTTGCCTCCTTTAATCAATACCAGTATATAGATTAAAACCTTTCTCTACTATTCTAGAAAATCCTGCCTACCTTTCCCAACCCCAATACTCCCTACTTTTAACCATCCTTAAAGGCCTCAAATTCATCATTCAATTTCTTTTATCCAAACTGTTTCTGTATCTCACTACTTCACTCCACAATATTCCCATATTGATAGTCATAAAATCTAATGTGACCTCTTATTTGTACCAAGACCTTTGCTCTAATAATGGTGCTGTTGTCCCTCTGTTCCATGTAGTCTATAACATTTATGCTATCTCTTCTACTATCCCTGACAACATCACTGTTCTTCCTGTACTAGATCTTAAAGATGATTTTTTCTCAATACCTCTGTAAAATCATCTTTAAGATCTAGTACAGGAAGAACTTGTTGACCTGACCTGCCTTCACTTTTTTCTCTCAGTCTACTTCAGTATGTAAATAACCTCCTCCTTTACAGTCCTTGCCTCTCTGATAGCCAATCTGACACTGCCTCATTCCTCAATTTCCCCAGTTCCAGGAGTTACTAAATCTCACCTTCCAAAGCTCAACTCTCCTCTCCTCAAGTCATTTATCTTAAATTCTCTTTCATCTCAACCCATAAACAATTCATTTTAGACTGCCTGGCCCATCACTGCTGCTTATCCTCACCCTCAACAAAATCCCCCTCACAATTTATTCACACAACTTTTTCTCTCAACTCCTAACTTACAAAAGACTCTAATCCCTTCTACCATCTCAGATTCTATTCCACCAAACAGCTCTTATCAAAAAACCCTTCACTTGCATTTCTTATCTGGAAAGACAATAATCACTCCAACGTGGCAGCCTGTCAAGCTTCCCTTTCATCTCCCACAACTCATCCCACTTCCCTTCAGGCTACCCTAATACATAACCTAGACAACAACAAAACTAACCCTCCCAATCAGAAAATTATTCACAACTTACATCAAATATTTCACTATAATACTAAATCTCTTCTATTCTTTCTCCAAATATACCTGACTCTCATCTCAACAGATAAGACATTTTTTTTTTTACAGGGCCAAACCCAAATCTACAGTGTATGTCAATAAATTAACTCTGCCTCCATGACACAACCCCCTACCAAGTCATAGAGGTATGAAATTATAACAGTCTTCACATGACAGACTGTTATGACAGAAAATATTTTAAGATATATAAATACAAATTATGAATGTCTAAGGATATGAAAACTGAGGTAAGTTGTGAAGGTCTGAGAAAGTGATTTATGGGTCTGAAAAAGTAATTTAAGATGCATGAAAAGTTGTTTCAGATTTCTTTCCTACTCTCTATGCTATTGTTTGGGTCCTCAAATTTTACTAAGAGTCAATATAAATTTCAGTAGAGATTACAATTATAGTACTAACATATCTAAAATTTTACCTCTCAAGAACTTCAAAATTCTTTTTTTTTCTTTTTTTTTCTTTTTTTGGTTTTTCGAGACAAGGTTTCTCTGTGTAGCTTTGCGCCTTTCCTGGAGCTCACTTGGTAGCCCAGGCTGGCCTCAAACTCACAGAGATCCGCCTGCCTCTGCCTCCTGAGTGCTGGGATTAAAGGCGTGCGCCACCACCGCCCGGCAGGAACTTCAAAATTCTTATAGCTTCAGGAAATCATCTTGAATCCATCTGTCTCAGGTCAAATGGACTCGAGATAAGTACTCCTATGAACCAACAGCTCAAATTTCGCCACCTATCTACTTCTGAGGATGGGATCTCTTCCCATTTCCATGCTCCTCTCCCACTTTACTTGGTCTCAGGACTCCCTTTTCCCAGCTACTAGGACCATGGATCTTAAAGTTTAAAATGTACATACAAGATAAAATTTTTTCCCCTAATCTTTTTTACCTTCTGTCTCTAGTCTATTTGTATCATCAGATTTCAAATCAACTACAGACTGCTTCAGCCAGTCACCAGCTCCTGATGTTCCCTTGGAATCTGCGTTCTAGACAGCTCCAAATCAGCTAGCCCCAGATGGTCCAGCCTCACAAACTGTTCCAATGCTGCCTGCCTGCACTTCCTTCCAACATTGTGTACCTGCATTTCCCAGGCCCCTGGTGGTTTTGCAGAGCCTGAACATTGACTGACACAGCCTACTTTTCCCAGTCTTGACCAACATTCCAACTTCCTTGGGTCCCTAACAAAGATTCCCCAATATCAGCAAAAAGCAATCAGAGAGAACAATGCCCACTTAACCAATACCCAGGAAACCAATAATAAGGCACAAAGGTGGGAATGAAAGACTCTAGTGGGCCTGAGTATGGCAAGCACAGAACTGAGCATAGCAAACATTGCAGACAGGTTTTGCCCCTTTATTCCTTTTTATCTCCCTTGCTGAAAAACATTACATTCCCAGCCGGGCGGTGGTGGAGCACGCCTTTAATCTCAGCACTCGGGAGGCAGAGCCAGACGAATCTCTGTGAGTTCGAGGCCAGCCTGGACTACCAAGTAAGCTCCAGGAAAGGCACAAAGCTACACAGAGAAACCCTGTCTCGAAAAACCAAATTAAAAAAAAAAAAAACATTATATTCCCAAACCTAACCCTCCAGGTCTAGTCCCTTATTTGGCCACTGCCTCATTCCTAAGACAAAACACCAAAGTCCAACAATCAATGTTCATTATTATGCTAATGTGGTAAATCATGATTTACCAACTCAGCCTAGCAGAGACACACCCCCCCCACCGCCTTTTCCTCTTAATAACCCATTCCTGCAAAAACACCTTCTCTTGCCTGCTTGTGTTTGCTGCTGCTGCTGCTGCTACTGCTGCTGCCTTTGCAGCTTCCTTCCCCCCATTGCCCCTCTGTAATAAATCTTCTTTATCCTGAGAATTTGGTGTTTTGGTATGTTTTGTACTGATTCATGGGGTGGGGGTGGGGGTGAGAGTGGACTCCTTTGTAGAGAACCCACTCTGTGTATCTGCATCAGTATAGGTTGTGAACACGCCTGGTATACGTGGTTGCTCATTGTTCTTCTCCATTGACTTTTGCAGTAGCACAATTCTATCTTCTTTTGGCCTCTTAATTTATTTTTCAGTACCCTTCAGAACCAGGCTGCTTGGCTTTGTGATACCTATTGCATGTTAGGAAGTTCTTGTATTTCTTTTGGGCTGGGTATAGAAAGATTTCTTCTCTTGGTTTTAAATTTCATATCATCTCTTATTCTTTGAACATATAAATAACCAAAACAAATCTTTAGTTTATTCTCTATTATTTTCCATATCACCAGTGATTGGTTATATTTTCATGTCAAATCAATACAGTTTAGTTACTTTTCATGAAATCATTTTAATTTCTTAAAAAATCAATATAATTCTCTACTAGGTAACAGTGTAACCAATCATCCAGAGCTTATTAAGTTAAAATGATGTTCATTCTATTGGTTAGAGAGTTCATTTGGCTCAGTAGGCAGCTCTTCTCTGAGCCTTGTTTGATGCTCCTCGGGGTTTGGCATTTGAGTCTGAACGCTTTGGGCAACCCAAGGTTACTGGTTTACAATGCATTGGTTTGGAAGGCTAACATGACTGGGGTCCTCTTCTTTAAGGTAGTTCAGGATTGTTCTTATGGTGACAAATTTTCAGGAGTTTGCCTGTAGGAGGGGACTCACACTCCACTGAAATGACATATAATTAACTGTAAACCAAAGGCATGTGAGATGCAACAAATCCAAAGGCTTGTGCTGAACTTCTGTCATCTGCTTCCTGAGGATGCAGTTGCCACATAGGCCTCTCTGGAGACCTTCCAGCCAGGATGCATGCTGACTGTTAGGGCTGAAATGTGAAGAAGTAATAAACTTCATCAGAAGTTGCCATACTTTCATTTCTCCCAGAGAAGACTTTTTTCCCCATCAGAACCTTATCTCCTTCTTCTCTCCCTCTCTGACTGTTCCCAGAGTCACTCCTGAGTGAGTGCATCACATGCATGTGAATTTAATGTCTGTTAATCTGCTCTCAATTAATTCAGTCTCCCGAGACATTTAGTACTCAATTAGTAACAGGAAAGTCTCCTTTCTTACAAGGGTTGGGTACAGGAGTGTATCATTCTTGCAGTATCATTTTTGTAGCATTCTATATGTCAAATCAAATCCAAATACCAGCTATAAGGAATTAAAATCAACTTTGCTTTCAAGGGGGAAATGCAATTTTAGTTTTGCCACCCAGCACCTAATTTCTGATGTGAGAACAAGCAAAAACAGTTTTATTTAGAGAAAAGCAAGACCAAAGTACCCACTCTCCGCCTGGGAACTAATAATGGCTATTGTACCTTGTGTTCCTTAAGGACTCTTTCTAATGTTTTTTGTTTGTTTCTTTCTTTCTTATTTGTAAAAGACAGAAAGGAGCATTAACGGATGTGTTTAACCCATATCTGCACCCAGTGTTATAAAAAATATTCAAAGCTAATTTACCTTTAGCTTCAAATTTTGTATTTTTATTATTACTAAAAATAAATGTTAACGGTAGTCTATTTCTTGATATTTTGATTATTTTATATTTCTTATTCTAATAAAAATTCAACAATAAACATGTTCTTTGCAGTACTTTAGTGTTGAAGTACTTTTGTTAAAAGTAAGGATAATTTTCAGGGAATGGGTATTAACTTTCTTTCCTTTTAAAGGATACTCGCACATATAGTTCAGGAGTCAAATATTTATAAATCTCTGCTTCTCTCAGTTTCATTCAATAAAAGTGATCACAACAAATTTATGGATTTCATTTGGCACTTATATCTCTCTGATTTCTGTATTACTTAATAGTATATGCTTATGTTCTTATCTCTTGATTCTTTAATTTATTATTTTGATTCTTGCGGACTCATCATTATGTTAAAAATAAACTCCTCACTCCTGCTTTGGCCACCTGCAGATCTTCCCCACTCCTTCCATTCTTCCAAGTCCAATCCCCTCATCTCATCCCAAGCTCTGCAGCAGAATACCTGCATGAGCCTTCCCACTCCTCATCTCTGGTGAACCCCAGAAATCTTCCCCCCAACCTTCTTCTCCCAATCAGTGCTTTGTATCATCCCTCAACTCAGCAGGAATTCCCTGTTAACCCAGAGGCCACTCTGACCTGGGAAGCAGGTAGGCTAATTGAAAATCTGCCCCTCTCCTGTGCTTGCCCAAATTAATCCACCAGTCTCATGACCATTTCTGAAGCAGAACACATACTGCAGGATCCCTTCCACTTCTCCAACCATATCCTATGGACCTCATATATCTTAACCTTCAACCCTTCTTCCCCACGCTCATTGCTTATTCCAAGCCTCCAACCTCAGCAGGCACTCCCTGAGAATGCACAAAGCACTGTCATCGGGGAAATAAGTAGGCTAATTAAAAATCTTCATCTCTCTGTCCATTCTTCCAAGTCCAGTCAGCCAGTCTCATCAATAGCTCAGTAGCAAACCTTCTGCTGTGGTCTCTTCTCACTCTCTGACCCATTTCCAAGGGACCAACTAAACAGAACCTGATGGGAAAAGCCTTATTTTTCCCTTTCTTGTGAAGCCTCTCTGCTGCCTCCAGATCATCCCCATTTCTAAGTATCAGCTCCTAATATCCAGAAAACACATTTTACCTGATATCTTAGTGCCCACACCTGTTAGGACCCCAGAAGATTTTCCTATGGACAAAACACAGCCACCACACTCTCCTAAGAATCAGAAAGGAAACAGAAACCAAGGAGCAAAACACCAAACAAGAAAAAAACCAGATATCAGCACCTAGAATTATGTTCTTCCCACTCCTAGATCAGTAACAGCCAGTAAAATATATCATCACTAGAGCCTAGCATCCTAACACAGCAGGCCATGAATATGCCAACATATTTGAAGCACAAGTAAAAAAACCTTAAAACGGGTACATTTATATATATATATAATTTCTTAAAGAGGAAAAAACAAGTCCATTGAAGAAATCAATGCAAACACAAATAAATAGTGGGAAAAATGAATAAAACCATTCAATATCTGAAAGAAAACGGGAATTCTAGAAATGAAAACTTTAGGACATTTATGTCCAAAACACAAGGACATCCAATTTTGTAAAAGCAACAGCTTAAATCATATACTAACCTTCACACACTGATAGTGGGACACTTCAATACCCCATTCTCACCAATAGGCAGGTTATCAAGAGAAAAATAACATAGAAATGTTGGAGCTAATTGATTTCTAAAGTACATGAACCTAAGACACATTTGTAAAAAAATTTACACAAACAGAATAGAATACGCCTTTTCTCAGGACCTCACAGAATTTTCTCCAAAACTGACCACGTATTTGGACACAAAGCAAGTCTCAGCAGATGTAAGAAAATTGAAATAACACCCTATATCCTACCTGATGGACATGGATTAAAGCAGGACAGCAACATAGAAAGAGGAGAAATCTTACAAACTCATGGAACCTGAACAAGTCTCCATTAAATAAAATTAAGAAAGATATTAAAGACTAGAATTGAATTAAAACAAATCATAACAAATTCAAATTTATGGGATACAATGAAGTCTGTCTAAGAGGCAACTTCACAGCAGTAAGTGCCTATATAAAAAATTGGTAAGATCTCACATTAGCAATTTCACAGAACACCTGAGAGTTCTAAGTCACAAGAAGAAATCACATCCAAAAGGAGTAGATGACAAGAAATAATCGAACTCAGGGCTGAAATAAATAAAATAGAAACAAACAAATTTAAAAGAAGTAATACAAAAGTCAATTAAACAATGATGTAGTTCTCTAGAAAGTCAATAATATTGACAAACCCTTATCCAAATTAACTAAAAGGTGGAGAGAATATCTAAATTAACAAAATTAGAAATGAAACAGACACTTAACAAACACTGAGAAAAATCTAAGAATTATAAGGATGTATTTTAAAAACTGGTTGTAGGTGATTTTCTAAACAGTCTTATTAAATAAAAAATACAGGGCCAAATACAGAGGTGAAAGCCTTAGAGATCAGGGAAACAGTGAGAGCCACCAACCACCTCACCTCACCAGCTCTGTCTCCTCCAAAATGAGACTCCTTCCTGTCTAATCTGCGCCTTTATTGCCTTGCTTGCTTTTCTGCTCTCTCATTGGCTCTTAGCCCAGCTACCTCACTTCCTTGTTACCCCATGTTGTACAGACCTCCAGGTCTCTATGGTTGGTACTGGGATTAAAGGCATGTGTCACCATGCTTGGCTGTTCCCTAGTGTGTCCTTGAACACACAGAGACCCTGCCTGCCAAGTGATTGGATTTTGTTTACAGCTTGCTATTTCCTCTAATCTCTAGGCAAACTTTATTTATTAACATACAAATAAAATATCACCACATTTCAGCACAAATAAAATATCACTACAACCTACAGTCTATGAAGGTATAAAATCGAAAAGAAATGGATAATCTTATTGACACATTTTAGTTACCAAAGTTAATTTAATATCAGAGAAACAATTTAAACAGATGTATATGCCCTAGTAAACTAGAAGCAGTCATTAAAATTTCCCTAACCAAACCAAGCCAAACCAAACCAAACAAAACAAGCAAACAAACAAACAAACAAACAAAAAAAACCCTCAGAGCCAGATGGTTATAGGTCAAAATTCTACCAGACTTTCAAAAAATAGTTAATGCCAATACTCCACAAAAAAAGAAAAAAAAAAAGAAACAGAAGGAACAATGTCCAGTTTGTTTGACAAGGCCATTGTAACCGATACTTGGACCTCACAAAGACCGAGAAAGAATGAGAATTACAGACCAATTTCTCCTGTGAACATAGACCAAAAAAAAAAAAAAAAAAAAAAAAAAAAAAAAAAAAAAAAAAAAAAACTTGCAAAACAAATCTAAGAACACAGAAAAAAGATCACCTACCATGATCTAATAGGCTTCATTTCAGACATGCAGGAATAGTTCAATAAATGAAAATTACCAAATGTATTCCACCATTTAAATACACTGAGAGAAAAATACCACATGGTAATCTCACTAGATGCAGAAAAGGCCTTTGACAAGATCCAACACCCCTTCATGATAAAAATCATAGAGACATTATGGATACCGAAGGCATACTTAAAATAAATAGATGAATAAGAAATAAAAATTTTTAAAAAGAGAGAGAGATACCTAAACAAAATAAAGGCAGTTTACAGCAACTGCATAGCCAATACTAACTTAAATGGAGAGGAATTCAAAGCAATTCAACTAAAATCAAGAAGAAGACAAATTTGTCCATTCTCTCTAAACCTTCTCAATACAGTACTTGAAGTATTAGCTGGATCAATGCTTGGGTTAATTTAAGATGAAAGAGCTAGCTAGCAAGAAGCCTCATCCATAGGCCATACAGTTTGTAATTAATATAAGCCTCTGTGTGTTTACTTGGGATTGAGTGGCCACGGGACCAGTTAGAACACAGGAAAACTTCCATCTACAAGTATGTAAATTTAATATAATACAAACTTCCTATAATATATTAATACATTAAGATAATTTAAATGTAATAGCCAAATAGTCAGGGAGATAGAGTCCCAACTGGCCATCTCTTGCAACCAAATGAAACTTCTAGTACTGGGTTTAGAGTTACATTTAATTGAGTTGTTGGCCAAAGGGGTCCCATAGGAATCCTCAAACATCCAAAAATGTTGCTAAGACTATAGATTCTCTTAAGAAACTGGCAGCAAGGACCCATTCCTGAACACAACACCTACACAACTCATTGAATATGAAGATTTTAAGCTATTTTGTTTATGGAGCCTTCCCCAACTGTTCTAGTGTTTTGGTACAGGAAAGTACTTGGCATACTATCAAAAGAGAAATGAAAACACCAACACAGCTACATTCCTTTTAATCTACAATGGTATAATGCCTGCAACATATGCTAGGGCATGGTGGCACAAAGCTTGTGGGAGTAACTAAACAGTAAATGATTTGATTTAAAGCCTATTGCACAAGATGGAACCCATACTCCACATGGTTTGGGTGCCTAAGAATTTAAGACAAGATAGCCCAGGACCTAGGGCAAAATCAAATAATATTGGTATAAAAAAAGGGAAAAAAAAACATGTAAAGATAAAATGACCCTCATGATATTCTACTATACTCATAGATCATTGTCTTGTTCAGCCATATTCAGAGAAGCTTCCTTATATAGCAGATGGGAACAAATATAGAGATCCACAGCCAGACAGTACACAAAGACAGAGATCTTGGAATACTCAGTCTTAAAAGAGATGTCTCCATTACATCCCTCCCCTTAGAGCTTAGAAAATAGGTAGCTAAAAGAGTTTAAGAGACAGAGAGAATCTCACACACACACACACACACACACACACACACACACACACACACACACACAAACACAAATCAGAAACAAAACCAAGTCCCTCTAAAGCAGTGGTTCTCAAAGTTCCTAATGTTGCAACCCTCTAATGTCGACCTTCATGTTGTGGTCACCCTCAATCATAAAATTATTTTGTTGCTACTTCATAACTATAACTTTGCTACTGTTTTGAATAGTAATGTAAATGCCTAATATGTGATCCCCCAAAGATATTGTGATCTACAAGCTGAGAACCACTGACTGCTAAAGCAACATGAGTATAGCACATATGACTCACAGAGACTGAAGCAGTGTGCACAGGGCCTGTTCAGGTCTTTGCCAATTCCTCTGTGTACATATTATAAGTGAATTCCTTCGAGTGCAATCAGGTCTCTGATTCTTGTGCTTTCCTTTGGGCTATATTTCTTCTGGTGGTTTGTCTTGTCTGATTTCAATGTAATAGTTTTTGTTTTACTTTTATTATATTTTTTTATTTCTTTTAAATGAATGTATGCATGAATAAATGAGTGAACGGAAACCTACGCTGCAGGGTAAAAGTTAACTACTGAAGTGTTATTTATACCTTCTGGGAGAGGAAAATTGAGTTTACTCCAATAGAGTGATGCTAGGTATATCAGGCACTCCAGGACAGGCCTTGTGTTCAAGAGTAGTAGACCAATATATAATGGACTCCACAGTATTTTGTGTGCTCTTATTTGGTTAGAGCTTGACGGTTTTTCTTTTGTTCTTTTTAGATGGTATTTTATTGGTTTTAGAGTGGTTTCTGACTGTATTAGTATTTTGTTTATTTTTTTGTGAAACAACTTAAAGTTGAATGGGTATGCAGGAGGAAAAGATCTGGAAGGACTTGATGGAGGGGAAGAATATGATCAAAATATATTTAATTTAAAAAATTGTTTCAAATAATAAAATATAATAAAACATAAAAACAAAAATATGTAATTCTAGTTCATTATTTTTCAGAAAACCATAATTCTTTCATAAAGGAACATCCATATCTAAAATACAGAAATAAAATAAAATAATATACTCCTTGGAAGAACTTTAAAATGAGAGTCATATGATCAGATACATGAAAAAAATGAATTATAAATTGGTTTGGATGTACTCCACCTGGAGCTTTCTCTGCACTCTCTGCTCATTATCATCATTATTTATTACCACTCTGAACAGTCTCTTAGCCTTAAAGGTTCTTGAGTTCCATCCCCTGGTGCCTACATTATATGTTTCTATTTTTATTGCTTTATTCTGTTTCTGGGTATATTTTCTTCAACTTGTTTCAAAGTAATGATTACAAGAACATACATTTAAAGGCTTTTCTAGAATGATTTGATATAGGATTAAGCAAATGGGGGAAAAAGGAAACAACATTCAGGTTATAAAACTTGATCCCTCAAAACAAATTCATTTTAATATAATTTTATTTGTAAATTGCATTGCTATATATGAAGAATAGCACTTAAGAAAAGCATTGATATGGTCAATAAGACAAAATGACAGCCTACAGAATGGGAAAAGATCTTCACCAACCCCACATCTGACAGAGGGCTGATCTCCAAAATATATAAAGAACTCAGAAAGCTACACTTCAAAATACTGAACAATCCAATTAAAAAATAGACTACAGAGTTTAACAGAGAATTCTCAACAGAAGAATCTCAAATGGCTGAAAGAAGTTTAAGGAGTTGTTCAAAATCCTTAGTCATAAGGGAAATGCAAATCAAAACAACTCTGAGATACCATCTTACACCTGACCGAATGGCTAAGATCAAAAACACTGAAGACAGCTTATGTTGGAGAGGATGTGGAGCACTCCTCCACTGTTGGTGAGAATATGAACTTGTACAGCCACTCTGGAAATCAGTATGGTGGTTTCTCAGATTTTTGGGAATAAGTCTTCCTCAAGACCCAGCTATACCACTCTTGGGCATATACCCAAGGAATGCTCAATCTTGCCACAAGGACACATGCTCAACTATGTTCATATCAGCATTATTTGTAATAGCAAGAACCTGGAAATAACCTAGATGCCCCTCACCTGAAGAATGCATAAAGAAATTGTGGCACATATACAATGTAGAGTACTACTCAGCAGTAAAAAACAATATCATGAAATTTGCAGGCAAAGGGATGGAACTAGAAAATTTTATTCTGAGTGAGGTAACCCAGACTCAGAAGGACAAACTCATAAGTGGATAGTAGATGTGAGGGAAGGGATGGCCAGACTGCAACCCACAGCTCCAGAGAGGCTAGATAACAGGGAAAGACCCTAGGAGGGACACATGGATGGCCCAGCGAAGGAGAAGTGGATGAGATCTACATGAGCAGACTTGGAATGGGGGGCATGGAGGGCAAGGAATGGGGGATGAGAACGTAAGGAAATGGGAGGGTCGAGCTGGAACAGGGACAGAGTAGGAGGGCAGGAAGGGAGATACCATGATAGATGAGGACATCATGGGAATAGAAAGAGACAGGGTACCAGGGAGGCTCTCAGGAATCCACAAGGATGACCCCACCTTGGACTGCTGGCATTGGTCCAGAGGGGTACCTGGACTGGTCTACTCTGGTGACTGGTCTAGTGAATACCCTAAATGTCATCATAGAGCCTTCATTCAATGACTGATGGAGGCAGATGCAAAGATCCACTGCTAGGCACCAGGCTGAGCTCCAGGAATCAAATCGATGTGAGAGAGGAGGGATTCTGTAGGTGGAGGACATCGAGACCATGATGGGAAGACATGCAGAGATGACTGGCTGCACTAGTGGAAGTCCATGAACTGTAGACTAGTGGCTGTGGAGCCCCCATGGGACTGGACTAGGCCCTCAAACTGTTTGAGGGGCACCCAGTCAGGGGGATCAGGATCCATCCCTGGTGCATAGGCAGGCTTTTGGGAGCACGGTGCCTGTGGTGTGATGCCTTGTGCAGCCTTGGTGCAGTGGGTAGGGGCTGGACCTGCCTAGGCTCAGTGTGCTGAGCTCTGCTGACTCCCCATGGGAGACTTTGATTTGGGGGATATAGGGGTGTGGGGTGGCTTGGAAGGGAGGAATGGGTGGTTAGAGGAGGGATGAGGTGGGATCCATGGGTGGTATGCAGAGTGAGTAGAAAATATCTTAATAACGAACCATGAAAAAAAAGAGAAAAAGAAAAGCATTGATAGTGAAAATATTTTAAGTTTGTGTTCACATTTTATAGATGGAATAATTTGGTATTGAACTGATGATTTTTCATCAAAATTTGGAAGCTGTTTTCTCACTGCATTGCTTCTGGGTCCCGGTGCTCTTAAAATTTCTTTCGACTTTCATTCATAATATTTTGTATGAATCCCTTTAGCTTTCTAGAGGTTGTTAGAATATTCTCTTTGTGTTTAAGGCCATGCTGTTTCATGATTAATACTTTGATACAGTTCTTTTTCAATTGTATCAGGGTATCATACTGTGAAACCCTTCAATCTATACATTTATAACTTTATGCTCTTTGAAGCTTTCTTGAATTACTTCTTTCCTTAATAATTTGTGCCTCCCCATCTCTATCCTTTCTACAACTCTGATTATTCCAAGTTTGGACCAGCTTGCAGATTCTTTTCTACCCATATCTTTTCTCTACTTGCTTATGCTGTTTTATTAAAAACTCTTTTAGTGGTGTATTTGAACTTACTTATTTTGTTTTGTAGTTATCTTTCATATTTTAAATTTTCTCATAGTTTTCTTTGTGTCTCTGAATCTTCCTTTGCTCATTCTTCTCTTATTTAATAACATTTAATTTTTTATTTCTGCTCATGATATTATAGTTTTTAGTATTTATTTTATTTCTCTTCTTGTTTCCATTCCTCTGTTTTGTCAAGATTACTTTTTGGGGGGAATGTTTATTTTGATTTTTCTTCATGACCTTTGTTGCTACACTTATGAATGGGAAGACAGATCAATCAGTATAATGCTTAAGCATGAGGACTTGATTTGATCCCAAAAGGCACATAAAAATTCAGGCATATTGAAGCATTCATTTAGTCCCAGTCCTGGGAAGGCAGATATAGTGATCTTTAAATTGTACTGAAATGTGATTTGCATGTTAATAAATAAAGTTGCCCGGGGATCAGAGCTATTAGCAAGCCATAGTGAAAGCTGGGCGGTGGTGGTGCACGCCTTTAATCCCAGCACTTGGTAGGCAGAGCTAGGTAGATCTCTGTGTATTCAAGGATACAGCCAGCATTGGAGACACACACCTTTAATATCAATACCAACCATAGAAGAACTGGAGGTCTGTACAGACAGGCAGTGACAAGGCAGTCATGTGGTTGAATTTACAACCAATGAGAAGGCAGAACAGAAACTCTATAAAAAAAAAAAAGGACAGACACAGGAAGTAGGTCTCTTTCAGAGAGGTACAGCAACAGCAACAGGAAGGGTAAGGTTTTTAGCTTTTAGCTATTGCTCTGACCTCTTGGCTTTCATCTTTGTATTGTCTTTGTGTTTCTTATTTAATAAGACGGTTGGTTACATCTACATTTGGTGCCCACGTGGCAAGAATCCATTAAAAACTGCTTGGCTTGGCAGGTGGTCCGTTTCCTGCCTGGGTGGCCTGGCTCCCTAGCTCGGGCCCAGGGCAGCTTGGTCTCAAACCACACTGACCATAGCCCCCAGCGGTTAGCTGCAGGTGGAGCTACTTGCTTAAAGCCGGTGCCACAAACAACTCAGGCCTGCCCTGCCGAACAGGGCCCCTGCCTGTAAAGACAACACAAATGTTTGAAGCTTAAGGAAGCTGGAGCCAAGGCTTGACTCAGCTCAAGCGGGAACATGGGGGCTGGATTTAAGCTTTTAGCGTGAAGTTGTGGCTATGCTTTCTTGTGCTTTCTCTCTCTCTCTCTCTCTCTCTGGATTCACACCTCAGACACTAGGTGGCTGTTTTGAAATTCCCTTGGATTTCTACTGTTCTACACAGACTTAGTAAGTCAATTAAGATATCAGGTATTTTAAAGGAAACTATTTAAAAGAGAATTTTTTTTCTACATTAAAAAAATGGGTTTTATGTGTACATTGGAAGAAAATTGGGCTTTGTTTGAAATTCTAAGCAGTCTGACAATGGAACAACTGTATGAGAAGATTAATGTTGATCGAATTATGCACTTTATTACTTTTCTTATCCTCATTTTACTGTTTAAAAAGATAGTCAATTTAAGTGTCGGGATAAAAGTTTTAGAAAAACCTGTTAAATCTGTTAAAATGAATTATAGAGAAATTCAAATTCAGACAGAAGAAATTAACAATGAAGTGTTAAGAGTCAAGATTGAATCATAAGGTTACAGAAAGAAAGCCTGTTTTCACACAATCACCCTTAATTTAGCTACCTGATGAAGAGAATGGACAAAATACTTGGATTCCAATTGAAATGTTAGACTTACGAAGATATGAGGAGGCAATAGTATCTTATGGCATGCATTCCCCATATGTAAAGCAAATGTTAAACTCCTGGTCAACATATAATAGGATTCTACCACAGGACTGGTGTGACCTGGCACAGGCTGTTCTAGAACCCAGACAAAAGCTACAGTGGCAAATGTGGTTCAAGGAGGAGGCTAAAAATATAGAAAAACAATGGAGGAATAAAGGAACACAAGTCTTCCAGGATCAGCTTATTGGAGAAGGCCAATATGCTTCAGTACAAACACAATGTTTATGTGATGTCCAAACCCTAATTCTATGTCGAACGGCAGCCTTGAATGCATGGGACAGAGTTGAGGAAGCAGGAAAAAAAACTGAGTCATTTACAAAGATTATACAGGGCCCAACGGAATCTTTCACAGATTTCTTACAAAGATTGACTTCAGCAGTACAGAGAATGGTCCCGAATTCAGAGGCTAGTCAGATAATAATTGAATCTTTGGCCTTTGAGAATGCGAACGCAGCATGCAAAAGAATAATCAGGCCATTAAAGGCAAGATCTGCACCCTTGGAAGATTGAATTAGAGACACGGTTAATGTTGAGGCTCATGACCATGATAATATGTGGTTAGGAGAAACAATTTCAAAAGGTTTGAGGAATGTTAGATGTTTTGGATGTGGAAAGCAAGGACATTTGAAAAGGGACTGTAAACAGGTCATTCCTAGAAACAATGTTTCTTCAAGGAACAATGGCAACAGAATGCCCCTTCCTTCTGGAGTATGCAGAAGGTGTGGTAAGGGAAAACACTGGACCAATGAATGTAGATCAACAAGGGACAGGCAAGGTAATCCATTGTCTTTGGGAAACTCCCAGAGGGGCCTCAGGCAACCCCCCACAGCAAATCCAGTTCAAACCTTTCCTGCAGTTGTAGAGGAAACCCCTACTCAGAGCAATTAAATAACCAAATGCCTATTGGAATAAATCATGCTGGTCAGGATGATGAAACAGAGAGAATAGAAAATTCAGGAAAAAACATAAAGAAAAATTTTTGGCAAACTTCTATAAATGAACAAAAACCAAAATTAACAATAAAAATAACAGGTGTTTTGATGTCTGATCTGGTAGACATAGGTGTGGACATTACCATAATTGCACCAGAATTTTGGCATCCAACTTGGCCTCTTCAGGAGTTAAACATTCAACTGTTAGGAATTGGGACATTATCTCAAGTGAAACAGAGTGCAAGATGGCTCAAATGTATAGGTCCAGAAGGACAGAGAGGAAAATTAAAACCATGTGTGGCTAACATAGCTATGAACCTGTGGGGTCAAGACATGTTGCAACAATGGAATACTCAGATTAACATCCCTCCAACGTGAGAAACAAATCATAAACTAGCACATGTTTCTGAGAGAAATATTAGAAGATATTATTCTAATGAGTGGTCACCAGCCATCAAGATTGTACGAGAATAGGGCACAACAATTGATAATCTTCCAAAAACACCAACAGCTCTACCTTTAAAATGGTTAACAGACAAGCCTGTATGTGTTCAACAATGGCCTCTAACAACAGAGAAACTCCAGGCCTTAGAAGACCTGGTAGAAGAACAGTTAAATGCTCATCATGTTGAGGAATCAATCAACCCTTGGAATTCTCCTATATTTGTTATTAAAAAGAAATCTGGTAAATGGAGAATTATAACGGACCTTAGAACAATTAACAAAGTAATTCAGCCAATGGGCTCTCTACAATCTGGAATTCCTTTGCCTACTCTGTTACCAAAAGGATGGTCTCTCATAGTTATTGATTTAAAAGACTGTTTCTTTTCAATACCCTTACATGAAAAAGACAGAAAGATTTGCTTTCACAGTACCTACTTATAATAATTCTCAACCGGTTAAAAGATTTCAATAAAGGGTCCCCCCACAGGGAATGTTGAATAGCCCAACCTTGTGCCAATATTTTGTACAACAGCCATTGGAAGTGATACGTAAAAATTTCCTAAATCTATACTTTATCATTATATGGATGATATTTTACTAGCTGAATCAAATGCAGATACTTTAGAAAGAATGTTTGAAAAGTAAAGGAAATTTTGCCTTCCTGGGGATTACAAACTGCTCCTGAAAAGATACAAAGAGGAGATTTTATTAATTATTTAGGATATAAAATAGAGCTACAAAAAATTAGACCCAAAAAGGTGCAAATTAGGAGAGATCAACTACAGACATTTAATGACTTTCAAAGATTATTTGGAGACATTTCTCATCTAAGAACTACTGTTGGGGTAAAAAATGATGAACTGAATAATTTGTTCAAAACCTTAGAAGGTGACAAGGACTTAAATAGTCCAAGAGAATTATCACCTGAAGCTGAGAAAGAATTGGCCTTGGTAGAAAAGAAAGTACATGAAGGACACGTGGATCGTATTGATCCAAAGCTGGATTGCATTTTGGTTATTTTACCTTCTAGACATTCTCCCACTGGAATATTAATGCAGAGGGAAGATATTATATTGGAATGGATATTTTTACCAAATAAACCGAATAAAAAATTAAAAACTTATGTGGAAAAAATATCTGACTTGATTTGGAAAGGAAAAATTGAGACTTCGTCAATTAGCAGGAGTAGACCCAGCAGAAATGGTCGTACTTTTAACTAAGGAGGACATTGAAAAATTATGGACAGAAAGTGAACCTTGGCAAAGAGCTTGCAGTAATTTTTTGGGTGAAATTAACAGCAAATATCTCAAAAGTGATAGAATTGATCTTATAAAGAGAGCTGATTGGATCTTGCCTCGAATTGTATGGGAAAAACCCATATCTGGAGTTCATACATTTTATACAGATGCCAACAAACAAGGAAAGGCAGGTTACAAATTAGAAAATTTAAGTAAAGTGGTTCAAAGTCCTTATAATTCAGTTCAAAAATCAGAATTGTATGCTATTCTGTTGGTATTAATGGATTTTTCAGAACCTCTCAACATAGTAACTGACTCTCAGTATGCTGAAAGAGTAGTATTACATATTGAGACTGCAGAATTTATCCCTGATGCTTCAGAATTAACTTCACTATTTATTCAGTTACAAGATACAATCAGGAAAAGGAGTCATCCTTTATATATAACTCATATTTGATCCCATACTGGTCTGTCAGGCCCTCTTGCACAAGGCAATGATGAGATTGATAAATTATTGATAGGAAATGGGCTGGAGGCCTCAGAATTTCTTAAAAAGCATCATGTCAATAGTAAAGGTTTAAAAAAGGATTTTTCCATAACCTGGCAACAAGCCAAAGAAATAATAAAGAAATGTCCTACTTGTTCCTTCTACAATCAAATGCCATTACAAGCAGGATGTAACCCAAAGGGTAGTCATGGGAATGAAATCTAGCAGATGGGCATGTTTCACTTTGCAGAATTTGGAAAACTGAAATATGTACACCACACCATCTATACCTATTCAGGATTTCAATGGGCAACTGCTTTGAGTTCTAAAAAAGCTGATTCTGTAATCACTCATTTGCTAGAAGTTATGGCCATCATGGGCATACCTGCACAAATCAAAACTGACAATGCTCCATCATATGTCTCTGTTAAAATGAAACAGCTTTTTGCTTATTACAATATAAAGCATATTACAGGTATACTACATAATCCTACAGGTCAAGCAGTTATAGAAAGATCAAACAGAACTCTAAAGGATATGCTAAATAAACAGAAAGGGGTAACAAAAACCCCCAGAAATAGACTGCATAATGCTCAAATAACTTTGAATTTTCTCAATGCCAATGAGAAAGGAACAACAGCTGCAGAGAGACATTGGATAATAGAAAAAAATACAGAATTAAATCAGCCTTTATACTTTAAGGATGTGCTGACCTCAGAATGGAAACCAAGATATGTGTTACGTTGGGGACGAGGTTTTGCTTTTGTTTCTATAGGAGAAGATAAGCTGTGAGTACCATCAAAATTGATAAAGGTTCGATTTGAACAAGAAAGACCTCTTAATTAGAGGAGGTGATAGTTCATCAACCAGCATAACCATCCATTTTAATCTAACTTATACCATTAACACATGCCTTTTCATTTAATCAGATAATAACTTGCAGAAAGGAAACCTCCCCAAAATTAGTCTTGGGGACAGGTTTTTGTTTTTATATTTTAGGAGAATGAATGCTAAGGAGTCTGAAGAACACTGGACAAATGAGACAACTGAAGAAAAAGGACAAATCATCTATCCCAGGAAATAGAGTAAAATGGTCTCTTGGTATATCATCTATAAAATTTCATAAGTCTTCCTAAATGTTTGTTTCTGCTCTTCTCTAAAGAAATTTAACACTATTGGTCTTCTTGTAGTCCCAGTTCAATTAAAATTTAAAGCTGACTTTGGAGTTGGAGAATGGCTCTCTCCTTCTTTAAACTCAAGCATGTTGTTAAAAGGAAAATGCAAACTCCCTGTATCATGCCAGAAGAAAAGAGCCATCTTCTGCTATGGGACAGGAGAAAAACCAAATTAATTAAGGGAGTATTCTATTACTAATCTCAACTCTTTGATTCTATTCTGATTCTTTAAACTTTTCTTAAAGTATGAATTTTATATCAAAATTTATAAGATTAATATATATATATACATTTTAAACTTTGTTAAGATATGAATGATCATATAGAGTACTAACTAATTCTAGAAAAAAGGCTTCAATTAGCTGCATATATATGTCTTTGTGTTCAAGTCTCTTATCAGTTTTCTGCAGGAAATCACGGCCAGGCCTAACCTCAACTGAAGTCTCCAGGAAGAAGATGGGGCCCCACAACAACAATTCCATGTGGACAATAATAATATCACTAAGCTTACAAACATCATCTACAGATCAACTTTGAACTACAAACGCTCAGAGCAATTTTGAGATGGCTAGCTGAGATGATCCAGTCTCAAAGACTTCTTGAATAAGGACTTGAGATAAATCCTGAACTTTGGCATTATACACAGACTGGATAATGAAGGATATAGTTACCTTTCCAAGAATTTGACAATTAACTAAAATTTTTCTTTTCAGGATAAAGATACCTTCACCCATACCCAGCAGGAAGCAATTTTAAGAATGCGATGCGCACATTCCCAAAAAAGTGGTGTGGGGCAGGTGGTTTTTTGGTCTTTTAATATGCTTTGGGTCTGGGATAATTTTCATTGTTTAGGGGAGTTGGTTACAAGTTGTTGTTAAGGGTTAGGAAAAGGGCTAAGCAAAAGAGATTAGATTTAAGGTTATTGTTTAAAAAAAAGAAAAAAAAAGGACAATTACTAGTTTTAAATACTTTACATTGGATTGGATTTTTGTATATTGTATACAAATTATATATATTGAAATTGAAATTGTTAGAAAATGCTATATGTATATTTCTAATTGTACTTATACCATTCCTTTAACAATGTAATGCAAATTGCTGATCCTTGAATGTTATTATTACCAACTATTAGGATATAAAGAAATGGAAGTTAGTAGTTAGACATTACAATAGAACTTGTAGTCATATTAGGTATGTTTTCAAGATTGAGCAGATATACTTTAGATAGACAGGTCATCTTCAAACCCTTCAGAGATCTACAGAATATGGCATTTCAAATGTTTTAATAACTTAGAAAATTTTTCTTTTTATTATGACTATGAGACATGTCAGCTCCTGGCAGTACCAATCTACTTCAGAGAAAATATGGGCATTGAAGAATCTTCATATGGAGTTAACTTTCATTGTGGCAAAAGTTAGTCACTGAACAACAAAGTATCCTTGAATTGACTGCTGACAAACAGGACAAAATGAACAGACAGGACACAAAACAAAGGACTACCGATTCTTGCCAAAACAAGTGTGGTTATGATTTATCAAAAGGCATCTTCTGAGGACAGGGCAATGTGGCACCATCCCTGAAGTGGCCTTCACAATCCGGAAAAAGTACAGCTGCCCTTTTCTTCGAAGGCAGCTGAACAGGCAGTGGGCCGATGGCTTCTGATGTGCAGTGGAACAGCAGTTGAAACAGTTATTCTTGAAGAATAACTAAGCTCATGGCTCTCAATAGCAGACTGGCATTTAATAGAGGGATGTGGAGAAGAACGGGATGCTGAGATGAAGCCACATATACACAGCCAAGAAGAATGGACAGCTGAATTAAAAAACCATCAACAATTTCCAGAATTTAAAATGCTGAATCATGACAAGACACTAGTGGAATTCAGGTGTTTTTGGTATATGGACTGCTCTCACCCAAGGTGAGGTTGGACTGTTGACCTTGTGTACATCCTACTTCACAAATGAGTCTGTCAGATACGCTAAGCCTATAGGCTGAAGATGATGCCCCAACAATGCCGAGAAACCTCAGGTGACTGTCCAGGCGGCTGGCTGTTTCTGTCAACTCACAATTTTTTTGGAAGTTTTTATTTTTGTTAGGTAATATTATTTCCTTCTTGGGTCTCTGAGGGAATTGAAGATTAATTAGTTATAGCTGACGATTAGTTAGTTATACTTGAAGATTAGTTATGATAGTAAGTGAATTAGGTATATTTTGGACTTACCAAAATAGGATAGGTAATGGAATTATTTTCTCTGAATTTGTCAAATACAAATGGACTAGACATTGTTTAGGTACTTATTACTTGTATATATGGTATATAGTTATTGTACTTTTGTATATAGTTTTTCTTATATTTGTTACAACTTTCCTTTTTTTTCTTTTTATTAAAATAGAAAAGGGGAAGTATAGTGATATTTTATTTGTACTGAAATGTGATTTGTATGTTAATAAATAAAGTTGCCTGGGGGTCAGAGCTATTAACAAGCCATGGTGAAAGCTGGGTGGTGGTGGTGCACGCCTTTAATCCCAGAACTTGGTAGGCAAAGCTAGGTAGATCTCTGTGTATTCAAGGATACAGCCAGCATTGGAGACACATGCCTTTAATCTCAATACCAATCATAGAAGACCTGGAGGTCTGTACAGACAGACAGTGACTAGGAGGTCATGTGGTTGGGTTTACAACCAATGAGAAGGCAGAACAGAAACTCTATAAAAAAAAAAAGGACAGACACAGGAAGTAGGTCTCTTTCAGAGAGGTACAGCAACAGCGACAGGAAGGGTAAGGTTTTTAGCTCTTAGCTATTGCTCTGACCTCTTGGCTTTCATCTTTGTATTGTCTTTGTGTTTCTTATTTAATAAGATGGTTGGTTACATCTACAGGCAGATACAAGAGGATCCCTAGGGCTTACTAACCAACTAATCTAACCAAATTGGTAAGTTCAAGACTGATGAGTGAATGAGTGACCTTGCCTTAGAGGAAATGGATAATGCTCCTCAGGAAGACATGCAAAGGTTGTCATCTTTACTCCACACACACATACATGCAGACCATATACATACATACACACACACACACACACACACACACACACACACACACACACACA